>JANTOP010012340.1:0-31457 GCA_027564815.1 Symmerus nobilis | reverse complement strand
AAATAATTGTTAGATCAACCCCATGTAAAGTTTAATTCAAACTTTTAAATAGTTGGAACCAAATGAACTATGATTTCTATTTGAATCAAACATGATATTGCTGAATTTACTATGATATTATTTTCAGTGAGCTATCCCATTTATCGCTAAAACTCGAAGAAAGAAATTGTACTGTAATTTCAGCTCATCAGAAGATGCACCTGCAAATTAAAATATTTAAATCCATAATAGATAAACAAAGAAAATATTATTTAGAAGCAGTATCTGCAGTTGAAAAGAAAAATTTTAACAGCGTCTGTTATCTGGAAAAATAACAGAAAAAATTATGAATTGGCCAATTCTATGGAAGTTTAGCTAATTTCAGTTTCAAATTGATAAAGGAGTTTAAAGTAGTGCATCCATCTCCTAATATTTGGGCTGAAATATCAAAATCTGACATGATTAGGTATGGAGAAGAAGAAATATTTTCGTTAGCAAAAAGATTTCATTAAATGATGAAACAACAGTACGGGATTTTCGAGGATACATTATATACAGCTGGCACCGAAATTTAGAACAAATATTTGCACAAATATCCATGATAGCAATATCAAGTGCTGAATGTGAGCGAGAATTTTCAACTAAGAATTTGATTGTAACACCAATACGTTCAAGTTTATTAAAAGTCAAATTCGTTGTTTTTAAAAATACTTGGGCCTCCTGTAACATATTTTAAACCAAATAAATATGTTCGTACTTGACTGGCCAAAGGAAATCACAGCGCCCTTGACACCCAATCAAGGTCAAAGAAGCCAAAACAATGTGATGAAAATATGGAAAAATTATGGAACTTATTTTACGTTTTTGAATAAAAAAGACTATTTTTATATGCGTTCCGGTTCTTTTTTTTAGAAATTAAGCTCTGGATAGGAGTATTATAAGATCATTTGAATATACTTAATTACGACTATCTCGTATCAGCGTTACACCAATTATGTTCAACTATTTGGTAAACTTGGTTCACTTTCACATTGAACCCGTACCAAAGTATGGGAAATAAATAATAAACTGGAAATAAAATATCACCTCTTCATGCACGCCGATAATTTTCCATTTTGATCCCCAATAGGATCCAAATTGTAATCTTTCTATTTTTTCTCACTCTTTGAGGACATAAAAAATGTAAAACACGCCTCTGAAGAGTTTCATAGTTGTACGTGTCATTGCGATTCTTATTTTAATTGTTAGAAATATAAGGTAATCCTCAAAGGTAGGAGTTTGAAGAGGGTAGATTAAATTATAAATATCAACCTTTTTTAATCATTTTTTTTTATCAAAAATTAAGGTTCTGGATATTTATAAATTTACATTTAGAGCGAATTGCCCTGGTACGATAGAATATAGTTTATTTAAACACGTAAGGCACCTCATGAATAAATAATTGTATTGCAGTACTTATTCTTTTGATAAAATAAAAATGAATTATTAATATTTCCATTTTATTAACAATTTTAAATTTTAAGGTTTTTCATAATAATGTAATTATCAAATACATAGGATTGTGCTGATTTGTAATAAAAGAAGAAAGAAAGAACGGATTTAAAGGCTATAAGATTACAATGTCGTAGATTAAATTGACATTTTCCAGTGAAAAAACAGGTTGAATATAATTCTATTAAAATGAAAATTTTCCTCATTGAGCTTTAAAACCCAATAACCCAACCCAATAACCCAATAAGATTTCTTAAAAATTGCCTTCTAAATTTCAAATTCTAATACACGGAAATGAAATATTTGAAAGTACCATACCATTTGTTATTTCATTTCTTCCATATAAGTAAATTCTCAGAAGACAATTTGCTTACAAACGCAATTTAAATGAGAATTTTAATATCGAAAACATTCGGATCTAAAATAAAAAAAATGTACGTAATACATACTTAAATGGGTTTACAAATAATATAAAATTTAACATTATTATAAATGATAACGAAGTTAAGATGGAACCATGGCTAAAGTCAAGAAGATAACAACAATAAAGAAATAACAATTTTCGATGGTGAATTGAACAGTTATTCCTCAACTGCTATCAACATTTTTGATAGAATAAACAACAACTTTTCGCTTTCGCCCCAAAATTAAGACCTTCATTATATTTTCCAATTTTCGGTTCATATATTATTTTAAATTAAAACAATTTTCATAAAAAGATACTACCATTGAAAAACTGCTGTGATACTGTTTGTCATTATTTCACAATTTATCTTTCACTTCATTGTTCGGATGAAAACTCTTTGATTTAAATATGAAAGTTATCCAATTACCATAATTTCCTTATGATAATATATCAAAATAATTTAAATGCAAAAATGTACGAGTAGAGAACAATAGAATGGCAGTTTTTTTAAATCGAATTATCCAAATTAGTATTAGATCAATAATCATTCGGCTGCTATTAGAAAATGATTTTACAAAAATCGTGGGCTAAGTGGCAGTTATCTACTATAGTCGCAAATTTCTATGCGGAATAAAATTTGTAGAAATTCATTTGAGAGAAAATAATTATGATTATATCAACCCCCCTATGCAACTGAGTAAAGGATATTACATACAAACTGATCGCGATTGCTGATTGGGATTAATTTTTCATGACCAATGAGAATTTAATTAATATAAATAGATATGAAATGAACATAAGGTGTGAGCATAAATTCCGTCTCAGATTAGAAATTTAAAAGTTATAGGAAACGTGGATGAGCAACTTTCAATTCAAATGAACAATTCCAAAAATGAGAGTTCATTTTACTAAAATTCGCATCTCTCTTCGGCCATGATATACGCAATTATAATTCAATAATACAATATATAGTCGAAGATCATAGTTGCTAGTGAAATGAATTCAAGATTTTAAGATGAATGGTGAATACACATTCTTAAATGTTAAGATAATTTATTGATTTATTATATTTTGACCTATTATGAGTATCTACATTATCTATATAATTTAAAACTGGAAGTTTCTATACTATTTGGAGGAATTAGTTTTGATAAAATATAAATACCACCTTCTCCGATGAAAATGTCGTAGGTACACATTGATTTCGAACTGACAAAGACAATATGAAAATGTCAGTAATAGAAAATTTCTTATTCATATTTATAAGGATGTTCAAGGCAAATAAATACTTCGCTGATTTAAATAAATCCTCAAAAAATTTATCTGTCGCACATTCATTTCTGGATTTGTCTTTAAAAATTTACTGTTTGTTTACCTTGAGATACGGAGCAACCAGTTTTTTCCAACGAGATCCAAATATTAGAGAATCCTATAAAGTTGTTCAATATTTTTTTTTTTTAATATAAATAAAGGCTAGCCATATTATACCATCTCTTGATAGCATTTTCGACAATTTCGAAAAGTGAAATTTAAAATTCTACAGATTAGGGTAGTTGAATCATTTCTGAATTATCTGAAATTTAGATTGAAAACTTGTATTTTATATAACGTATCTAATTTTATTTAATCGTAATATTGTATTTTTAATAACGTATCTATGCATATAGAAATCAATCAAAAGCAAGAAATTTAGAGCATAGAAAGATTAAGCTGTAAACATGATTCGGTAAAAAATATGTTTTCAATTTCACTTGTATTTCATTGCGTATACTAAATCAACAAAGCCGGTCTAACCAGTTGGGTGAAAGTTGGTACAGGTGTATAATACATCAAAATAATCAGAATAGCGTCACAATTTGAATATAAATTCATTTCTTATTTAAAATTTTTTTTTTATTTTAGAAAATTAATGAGTTTTCTGCCAATCTTATAAAAGTAAATGTAAACTGAAGCAATTAAGACGAATCAACAACTAATCTTTTCTTCTTTTGTACACTAAATGAGCTTCAAGTAAAGACTTGTTTTCCTCCATCAATTTTGCATTCTGTCTATTCCCTTCTTGATCTTGATCTGATTCTTGAATTTTTAATAGAATTATTTAATTTTATAGGTGAAATATAGTGAACATTCCCAGAATAAAACTACGGGAGATTACTTACTATAAGCCAAATTTCTTAAAATAATATCATATGAAATAACAAAGTTAAAATATACTACTCAAAATATCAAAATATCTATACGATAGACAAAATAACCGAATATCGGAAAATTTTATGGATTTGCAGTTTGAAAATGCAAAAGGAAATAGGAAAGGTATGTTTCCAGATTTAAAGATGAAGAATATAATAAATAATTAAATAAATTAAATAAGATGAATTTTAACAATTTAAGGTATAGATCCTTTCAGGGGATGGCTAAATAGAGTTAATGTCATAAATACGATAAGGGGCTTAACAAGTTATATATTATTTTTAATAAATCGATTTTCAAAAAATTTCAAATTTTCAAAATTAAAAAATTTTGCAAAATTTCGTAATTTGTCGGATTTTGTCCAAATTTCAAAATTTTTAAAATTTGCCAAAATTTCAAATTTTGGCAATATTTCAAAATTTGGCTAGATTTCAATATTTGGCAAAATTTGTCAAAATATCAATACATGAGACAAATTTTGGAAATGTATCGAAATTTGTCAAAATATCAAACTTTGTCAATTGCCGAAATTTGTCAAAATGTTGTAAAATTTCATATTTGGCGAAATTTTAAAATTAATCCTTTTAGGGTATGGCTTTATAGAGGATAATGGCGTAAATACCATCAATAAAATCCCAATTTTCCAAGTTTTCTTCCGATTCCGAGAAATCTAATATGGCAGATTTATTCCCAAATAAATGATGAATAAATTGATTTCTCAAAATGTAAAAAAACAAACAATCCCCTAAAAGAAAATTTATATAACTTTAAGACAAATTTGAAATTTCGAAACGGTTGTTACGGTTCATTTAGAGGATGAGTTACTAGACTTAATGACATAAAAAACCTTAAGGGTTTTTCCGACAACAAATGTCATAAAAAATCGATTTTTATAGAAACTATCGATGGGGAAAAAAATTCAATATTATTTAGATTTAAGTTGTCATTTGTCTTAATTAATTATTTTATTTTGTATTTATTTACAATTAAATTAATTTATCTATTCAGCTCTCCGCTAAATTTCTCATATAGACAAAGTCGAATTTCTCTGAACTAAGTTAGATAAACGTACCTGATTTCAGTATAAAATGAGTACGAATTATTTTAGGACAAAATAAAAATTAAATTGGAAAGTTTTTAAACAAAATCGATGTAATACAAGGTTTTGTGTCATCAATAAAATGTTTCTTTTAATAAGGAAATTCCATACCAGAATTCCGGAATAATATATCACAAAATTTATAAAAATTCAAAAAATGTTCAAAAATTAAAAACACCATAAATAGTCCTGTAAAAATAAGGGTTTCCTATGAAATAAGTGGGGGAAATCTGAATTTGTAGAAACGTTGTTGTTGTGGTCATACAACGCGCGCTCCAAGTTCGCGAAAATCGTTTTTCATGAATATCTTGTTAACCGTCACTTTTACGGGAAAGGTCCAAAAGATGTTTTTGTAGATCTTTTTTTCTGTACAACCAACTGTTTCGACAATAATTCAAGTCGTAAATTTGCCAGGTAAATTGAACTTTTTCTATGAAAAAAGTGGGGGAAAGCTGAATTTTTGTACTAACGTTCATTTCGTGGTTCTAAATAAGATCTAAAAAAGAGTTAAAAATAAAAGTGTCTTAAAGTAAAATGATGATCTTCATAAATAGTATATAGATATATTTTACATATATACCTATACAAACATGAATGCATTAATTTGTTGTGCAGATTTCCAAGTGGATGATGTATTTCTTTACATTTATTTTAATATTGTTTATGATATCTAACTTAAAGTAAATTTGATATTTTGGGAGGTAGTTTTTATTTAACTTTTCTAAAACGGATATACCATATAGTATTTAAGGAAATCATTAATTTGAGAGACATTTTAAATATTGAGGAAATTTCTTTCATTTCATAGTTTCCGTCCGGTATGTCTTATTGGGATAAATAACAATAAAATATTGAACATATCGGGATCTTATATGACTAGCCTAAATAAACCAATATATTTATTACAGTCAATAAAATATCGAATGTGTAAAAAAAATTTATCAAATTTTATGTGTAATCATAGCTTCAAAGCTACAGAAAATAGCTTCAAATACCAAAGTCTAAATAAAAGTTTATAAACAAATATTATTAAACTGTTTTGTTTAATATAATACCGCTGTCGGATATACATTTCATCTGTCCTATACTTAGTTGTATAATAGGTATATGTAGTACAATTGACTGTATATTACGCAAATACATATATTATTATTTTCCACAAAAGCTTTTTTTTGCGTGCCTAAAATTATTCGGAAGATTACATTACATTCGAAAGCTAGAAATATTGCTTCCAATTTTACAGAAAAGATTTATTGCATTGTTAACTTATATTATTTTCAACTTGTATTAGCAAGTATTATTTATGTTTTGGCAAAATAATCTAGGTAAATTTAATTATTATTCAGTATGATATTACTACATCAGGGAATCAATAAAATGTATTTACAAAGCATTTATAATTTTGTAATGTCCAGATGCATTTTTAAAATATTGGTCAAAAGGGATTAGGCAGGAAGAAAACAACGGGGTAATTTGAAGGTAATTACTGTACAATAAGTGTACAATTAGATACTTTTCAGTAACAACCTATAGTTAATTAGTATATTTACAATATCATTATTTAATTCATTATACAATAAGTATTTCATTATTTACGTATAGTTATATTTATCGCTCCATCCTAATTTAAATATTCCTGAAATGATCTCACTAATATTCTTACCTTGTATATTTGGGATATATTGAAAATTCATTGCGATAAATTCATTCGGAATTTCCCAGAATCAATCGTACCACAAAATTATTAGACCTTTAATATATGAAATTCTTGAAAACCGAAAAACATTCAAATAATAGCAATCCCATCAATTTATTTTGTATTCGATATCGCCTTTCTACAAGAGACTATTATCAAAATGAACCTCATCATCAATTTATTACATAACATTCCCATTATTGTATCCTTAAAAGCATATAATATATAAACTATAATATATGGCTACTTAATAAGGATGTGTTCGAAATTATTAGATTGGTCAACGAAACCACTTTTCACACGCATTGTAGCAAGCAATTTTGGTTAAAATATGTGGTTGGAACGACTAAAAAAATCTCTTGAAAATCAATGCGTACTGTATATACAATATTATTGTAGTATTGTGCGAAATACAATGAGAGAAATCTTCCAATAAATTGAATCTAGGGGTCATTTCATATAGTAGAGTTTTGTTTGGTTTCGTGAAGTTTTCCAATCGTCGTTTAAAATACTTCCTTTGTTACATTAAGGACACATATCAAGTTTCGATAATGTTACATGTTTAAATTATTGATTTTGCGTTTATCTTGATTTTCATTCCAAACAAAATGTATCCATATCCTTTTCCATATCCATTCACAAAATAAGAGAACAATAAAAGTTTTCTTGATTCATCGTAACATAAAAAATCAATTTCAATCGTAAAGAAAGAAGGGAAAAATTAAAGTTTTCCATTTCCCCGTCTGGTAAGAATTTTTATTTAAGGATATGGTTTTTGTTATGAAGTAACATAGAGCTATTGAAATAGTATACTGTATTGATAAAAATTCCCTGATTTGTGTTAACTAACAATCCACTTGACTAGCAAATAAATGGTAATTTGTTTTTCTGCTATTCTAGCATTAAAATGTAACCTTTTCTATCGATTGAACGAATTACCGGTTAACAAATATCTTGCGCCGACACCACAATACAAAAAAGGTCCTTCAACATTTCTTTGTATTGTACCACTTAAATAAGCATCCCTATTGTAATGAATAAATATTTTTCTATAGGAACCTAAAATTCTATAACATTAATAAATCTAATGATCATTATTCATACTGAACCATTACATGAACTTAAGTAATTATAAATCATTGGATGCTATTACTATAAGTAAGTTTTATAATCCACACTTTATCTTTATAATGTATCTTTTTACAAAAGCCTTTTAATAAAAGCTTTCGAAAAACAAAGCAATTATATTCTACATGTAGTTGTAATATTCATAAAGCATTAGGTACAAATTGTTCTTTTATACTGAATACCGCTTGTACTAATTATAAGAATACAATACTAGCTAGCCAAGTGGTTTTTGGATTTTTATTTTATCATTTCTAGATGTGCCTAAGATAGAATCCCATTCTATAATGTAACATCATAATTGCCGTTCATAAATAAAGCATATAAGGATTTAATACATACATGTTCGTTAAAGTGGATCCTGTATTTCAAGTACTACTTAGTAAAAACTTCATGAAAGTTACAAGCTACAAGCAAACATAAAATTTATTTCACCAATCTACCAGAGAGAGTTTTTTTCCGCATTTATGCCGCCGAAATATTTTTTTATACCGAATTTCAACCGCATAACTAACAACGTATAATATTATACACTTGCGTAATATTATAAGCTCTTACCATGTAAAAGAAGGAACTTTACTGGAAAATTATTGTCACTACGGATTTACATATTAATATACGTTATACACTGAATATACGTTATGTATAAATGAGCTCAACAATTTATTTTTAGACGACTATTTATTAAAAATCATTATTTTATGCTGATATGATTTACTAATAACTCAAATTCATGAAGAAAATAGTTGGAATATCATATTTTTCCAAAAGAATAACCAGTTTCCAATTTCACATTCTTCGTAATCCTAAATTTTCAATGTGGGTACATTGTACAATTTATACTTCGTTTCTAAACTACTAAACTTTTATCTACTTTCATTTCTGTCTTGTGGTTAAATAAATAAATTTTTACATTTGTATCTACTTTGTTAACTAATATTCTCTCCATATAATTTTCCCTATTCTACTACTAAGGGATGTTTTGTCTTCGTTAATAAACCATGATATGAACTTATTTTTACACACGGTTAGTGTCATTTTTTATACGAAAATGCTACCCATAAAATTAAGTTAAATCATGTTCTGTAATGCAGCATGCAGCACTTTTTGCATTTTGCATGGCAGTTCAGATAAAAAAGTATATTAGTTTTTAAGTTTATTATAGAAACGAGAAAATAAGAAGTGGAAATAATTTATCCTGTGCGGAGTTAGGCCAATTCTAATTATTATAATCGAACAGCTTAAAATGATCGTATACATGACATCCTGACGGTATTTTTTCGTTAAATTGCAATAGAAATCAGCCTCTATTCATTCTATTACTTATATATTGAGTGCGTTATAATTCTCAGAAAATAAAAAAATGGATTTAGGATATATACACAGACAGAAAAACGGTGTTAATTGCTATCCGATTCGGTGGGACATACGGTCCATCCGTTTGGATAAGTTTATTAAACCCGAATAATATATATTAATAATATATTTTGGAATATATAATTTCACTCCGATAGAGGTTATATTTTATTATTATTTAAAATAAAAAAAATGCTTTTAGGCTTAACCTGTTGTCATTGACCATTTTTAAGTTAATTATAACAGGTGTATGTATATGTTTTTTTGCCTACTCCCATATACATGAGTTAGTATTCGACAACTGCGGCTATCGAAAATCCTTTTTGTTAAGATAATAATTCCTCGCTACCACGGATCGAACCCATAACCTCCCTCTTTTAAATGCTGCGACGTTGCCTTCTGGGCTAAGGTGAGATATAAAAAGACTGAATAAAACATTTATTAGACTTTATTGGGCTTTATAGGCAAGAAAAATGATATACGCTGACAAAAACCCCGAAATATGTTAATAATTTTATCCGTTCGGTGTAAACACCTGTAAAGATATTTCCTGCATTAACTCCGAATGGTGTTTAATACAAGGCAAAATGTTCGAATGGATAAAATATGAAACGGGCGTTGACTTAGGTGTTGCCATATGGCAACACGGAGTCAATTCGGGTTAATACTTAAATTTAATTTCATCATTTTTTAAATTATATGTAAGTGATGCTATCAGACCAATTAATATATTCAAAATAACAAATCGAATCCGACAGGTTAATAGTAGGTGAAAAAAATAAGTGTCGGGTAAAAACTTAACGAATTATTCAAATTATTCAATGCGAAATTATTCAATGAAAATAACATTCGAATAGTATGAAAAATAGTATTCGAAAAAGTGTGGCCTAAATCCCCGCACTGATTCATAATTGGGGGTCAAAAAATGTCGGTGTTTAATGTTATGCTGACCTTTGAACCTACGAGTATTTGTTAAATTATACGAAGTGGGCAACTTTATAAGCCAAGGGGAAATGACGAGGTAGGGTAGAGGGTGGGTGATGAGAGACTATTAGAACAGTATGTCTCACGTCGAGATAATGGGCGAGAAAATTTAATTCCTAGTGTCGTTGGTTCTTTTTGCACAACAACTTTTATATGTAGAATTTATAATCCATCAATCTTGTTTTGGGAGTTTCCGGTTCTATCTAATTTTCGGAATTTATGAAATTCTGAAATATTCTTTCCTTATTTTCGATTCGAATAAAATTTTCCAATTCTCGCAAAATATTCCCATTTTTTATTAAATTTCCCGAGTTTTACAAAATTTGTTGGTTACCATGCAATTGGTTAAGTTTTCACGAATAATCTGACTGTCAATGAATCTGAATGAATCGCAAGGATATTTCAGCATTTTCTGATGAGAAAA
Organism: Symmerus nobilis; assembly: GCA_027564815.1. NCBI lineage: Eukaryota > Metazoa > Arthropoda > Insecta > Diptera > Mycetophilidae > Symmerus > Symmerus nobilis. The sequence goes on along the minus strand of JANTOP010012340.1, from coordinate 20,707 downwards.
TCTACGAATCTTACCATCATCTTGTTTCCGGATCTGCGATTAATTATGAAATTATAACAGGATGTGAACTTTTAGATAAACAAAAACTCTTATTTACATATTTATTTTATTTGCTCGCTGTCATCCAGTGGCGTGCAGTCTAATACGCAGAAGGTGCAGAGCACACCTAAAATATCAACAAAATCGTAACCATAGTTTTGTTTGCCTTTAAAAAATTCATCAATAGGTCTGAAATTTTGCATACATTTATGATTTTTGAAGCATTGTTTTGGGAAAATTTGAAATTTCGTAAAAATACCGATATCTGGATAGAAAATAAATTTTGAAATGAATAACATTAAGTTCGACACTTAATGGTTTCTTTGAACTTACAAGCCAAGGGCGTAGGAAAGCGTACACATTAACGTTGACATTATAATTTTAAGCTTTTAATGAGCTTCCCATCCAAGATCTTTGAAGCTTTATTTTCAAATAAATTGAAATTTCCGTAAAGGGCTGTTATCCGGATAGAAAATAGATTTTTACACGTGAAAAACTAAGTTCCAAATTTAGAGTTTTCGTTGCGCTTTTAATAATTTGGACGAGGTATCTGTGAAAATTCCGTTTTTCATTTAAATTGAATGAACCGGATAAAAGTTCGATTCCAAGTTATATAAAAAGGCATTTTAATTTTAAGCTTTCAATGAGCTTTCGATTTTTGAAGCTTTTTTGGAGAATTTGAAATTTTGCTAAATGATCGTTATTTGGATAGAAAATAGATTCTAAAGCAGTGATTACCAACGAAGCTTTTCTGAGTGTCAAACATATAGCAATTTGGGTAAAATGGGTATAGGCGTGGTAAACAGTAAGCATAAACAGTAAGGTTTGGAAAATAAAGCTTTCTGGGAGCTTTTAAGTTTTTGCAGAGCTTTTGAACGAAAAGTTCAGTTTTGATATTTTTGTATTTTTCCTGAATAAATTTATAAATTTTCTGCAATATTACATTTTCGAATTTTACATTACGAATAATACATTACGAATTTTTCTCAGAGAGATTTCAACTTTTCCGAAATATTTAATTTTTGTATTTTTACCTAAATGTCAAAGCAACTTTGTGCGTATTTACATTTTTTTCCGGCTGTAACATTTTGCTAAAGGGTCATAATATTCTGCACATCTTATGGATATATTGACCGTACGCCACTGCTGTCATCGCTTAATGTGTACAATAAAATCAATACAATGTTCTAAATGTATATTAAGTAAGACCTCATTAGCGCTCCGGATCATTTTCTTCAAATTAAAAATTGTGGAACATCTACGTTGACATCTGAAGTGATAAATTGTTGTTCAATTTATAGTTATTCATGTCTCTACTCTAGTGCAATCTCATGACATCCAAGAAGCAAACATAACGAAATTGTAGCCCGTGTTTATACAAAATATCAACATTTCGTATATTAGACCATAGACAATATTATTCAATTTTAGTTGAGGACTTTTATCTTTAAATAAATACTTCGAAGAAAGGAATGATTATTTGATTTCTGGTACGGGAAAATTAATTGAAACGAATAATTTTATGATTCTCAAGATCGATTTATTAAATAAATCAATAACGGAGTGGATTGTGATGGGATAATATTTTAATATTGCCTTTTGATATTCAATTGCACTTTGTTGAAATTCAGCGAGATTCAAAAATTCGGTCACCTGCTAAATTTATAAAGAATTATTTCTTGAAATAAGCTATGGCTACCACCAACACACCTCAATATTTATTGAAAATGTGTAAAATTGCTGTAGCTACATATCACTGTTGAATATCAATTATATAATTGGCATTTTCGGTAAAAAAAAGTATGATATTATGGGAAAGGAAAGGTGTTTCGATAAAAAAAACCCTGAATATTTTCCGAAAATAAAATTCTACACTACACGTAAAATCGTGAAAAACATTGTCGTTTATTTCATTATTCAGCTCACCCAATTTTCCGTGTACCTATATATCTCTACAATCTACATTTCCTACCTAACACAATTTATAAAAAGCTTAACCAACCGAAATAAATCTTGTATTTAATGTCAGAGTACACATATAGAATATATGGAGCTTTATAAGCCAGGAAAATATCAGATAAGGATGGTCACAAAATTAATAAATATTATTAACAAATGTTTCAACAATCGTACGTAATTTTATATCACGAACGTGATATTTATTTTCTCGTATAATGAACGATGAATATTGCAGGTGAAGAAATTATTATTTATTTATTGATTTTTGTCATTTCTGAATAATAATAATAATATTATTTTGGTTTTACACAATTAAACGACATATTTTATATTTGAAACATATGTTTATATTATCCAGTACCTATCGTAACATCAGAACCAGGAGCATCATCAGTGGGATATATTAGTTAAACGTGACTTGTATGTTTTTCAATTTGCATTTTAGTTTAGTCGTAAAACGTGATTGTAACATTAATTTTGAAATGAAATAAAATTCAAAATTCAGAGAAAACAGGTTGACTCTCTACTTTAACTTTTAATTAAAATAATTGAACACATAACAGCGTTCGATTTTTTCTGTTAAATTTTAAACGATTTTTTGTTACACATTTTTCTGCATCGAAAAATACACAAAAATAAAATCACAATTAATTAATTTGAAAATGTGTACACACATAATATTGTTAAAATATTGGAGCGGATGAAAAATATTTTATTATTTTAAGTGAACCAATTTAAAAATTATTATAATTACCGTAATAAACAACATTCAGATTAATTAAATAAATCCTTGATGAAGCGATAAAAATTGCTTCCTCTTCATTACTTCAACCTTACCTATGACTAACAAAACATTAATGGTAAACATTTCAATAGTATCCCATAACATGAAAACGGTGGTTATTGTAAAAAATGCATATTTTGATTTGAAAAACGAAAAAATCATTGAAATTTTATGTATTTCCTTATCCCCTCCTGACGTATCTCCCTAAAGGAACTTTCCAACTTTTCCTTGCAATTATTTTAATTTATATATTCTTTTTTCTATATTTTTAGTTAGTAATGAGTAGTTTCCATTCCATTTTCATAGACAAGACAAAGTCAAAATCAAGTCAAGATAAAGTAGCGTCAAGCTAATATATACCCGAATATAGAATAGGAATCGATTAGCATACCCCAGGTGTATTTCGGAATGGACTAGTGAGACTTAATTATGGAACTACTGAAATTTCATTCAAAACTGTAGCCCAACTATCATATAATATGTATATCTTTATTAAATTTTCTCATGTAATTACATATATGAATACACTAACTGCACTATGAATATAATTGATTAAAAAAAAATAAGAGTTTATTGGCAGACTCAACGAACTTTTCATTTTATGCAAAGGAATTTCAAATTGAATTCAATATATTTATTTCCTTAAAAAAACTCTTGAACGATATGTTTATATGTAGCCTAACATTAAAAATAACTTTCCTTCACGAATGAGTACTTAACTAAATTTTTCAGTGTTCGATATCAATTACCTACTTAAGTAAATTTAATCCCGTCAATTTAAGCCTTTTTTTGCGACAAAGTTATTTAATTACTATATATTGGAATAAAATGAAAGGAAAAGTTATGTATCTTCCAGCTATTATATGAATTGAAGGTTTACTTGAAGCAGGCAAATTAAAATTAATGGAAATATGACAAAAACGAGTTGGACTTGTCGAAAGGTATATAAAAATTGAAAACCCTTCTTATAACATGGAATATCAATTATCATAACTATAAATATACATTGTGTTACTAGCAAATTTTCCTTAAATTTCCTTCCATTTATGAAAACGTAACCTTCTACTACAGCATAATACCGAAGCAACATGAATTGATAATAATCCGAAATAAAAAAACCGCTTAAGGCCAATTACAAAAATATATTCTAAAACAATGGCAAGTACAAGAAAATATTTTCCGCAAAAAAGAGCTTAAAGTGTACCTGTACGATACGTACCGCACGTATATAGTCATTTAAAAGTTTAAAATTCAAATTAAATACAATAACAACTGGAAAGATCTAATGTTTAACAACACAGCTAAAGTTCATTTTTACCTTGTTATGTAATTTGTAAAGAAATGTTAGAAAGGTAAGTGTATTATCCTTTAAAATTCATTTGCATTTCAACATACATTTTTTTTTATCCTTTTGTTGGTTGGGTTGGAAATTTTATAGCAATTTTCTTCGGTTGAAATGTTACCCCAGTCAAATTGTGTGAAACACGAAACCGTACATACCTAAGTTAAATATGGTCGGCAAATACATTAGGGAATAATAGCATAACTCTTTGGAACATATAAATGTTCGAGGTAAATTCTATAATATTCGAATATCAAATATTAAAAATAATATTTATTTTCAATGGTTGAGTATGCATTTAAATATAATTGAGAAAATATTGAGGTTTACAATTTTAATAATGGAATAATAGCTAAATTAAAAAAGTTTGTTTGAAAGTATTGTTGATCTTTATAAGGTTCAGAAAATCTATAATGTTTAATGATCTATAAAGAAAATAGATACTTGTATAATAAAATTAAAAAAAAAATTCAATATTCACGATATTACAGTTTAACATTAATGATTCATTTTCAGTAGACAGAACTTTTTATATTCACTTCGTCTTCAACATTTTCTTTAAAGAAGTACAATACATTTTTAATACGAAGTATGAAGAACTTACGCTGTGTGCTACATCTGTTATTAGCTCGGCGATGTGTAAATTAAAAATAATTAATCTTAATTTAAAATATTAGAATGATCAAAAGAAATAACAATAAATTTTAAAACACATTTATCAATTTGGGACAATGATTATTTATTGAAAAATATTAAGAAAAATGATTGATATAGATTGATAGTCAAATATAATAAAGACGAGAAGAGGTATCAATCAAGTGAGGTACATACGAGGATATATATATACCATATATATAAGAATTTTAATATTTACAGAATTTTTCACAGTTTAAATAAATCTAAGTAATTAACTTTAAATGGGAATCGAAGTTTACCTTGAAAGTAGCTGAATACTCGGACATACTAAAATATTTAGATACCCCAATTTATGTCTATGAAGATGAAAATCCATCACATAAGTATGAGTACTGCTACTGGTACAGATCTGGTACTCATGTTATCCTCTTTACTTTAAATGGTTTTAAAGTTATATGGTTTGCATTTATACATATACGTTAAAGCTACAAATTTAATGCCATTTCATATTTCAGAATAAACGCAAATAATTAATCATTTCAGCGATCCATAAGTCAAAACTGGAAGAAAATTGAAATGTGCTAAGAAATTACATAAATTTAGGATTGAATTGCGGCTACATTCCCCTCAGTATGTCCTTTAAAAAATGCGAAATGGGCATTATTGCCAGAAATAGATTGGATGGATATTAAAAATAAAAATGATTTAATTTCGTATGATATCGAATCCCGATCATTTCAATTCATGAAAATCTGGCAATTTAATTAAAAACTGTAAATAAGAAAAATTGTACAATTGTATAATATTTTTCAAAATTGTAAAATTATTAGAAATTCGGGAATTTATGATAATTGGAAAATTTTTTAAAATTTGAATACAATTCTTCGGAAACCGAAAATTTTGGAGAAATTTGCTACAATTTAGGAAATCTTATAAAAAAAAGAAAAAAAATTACGTTCGAAACAACAATTTTCGGACAATTTTTTGAAAATCCGGAAATTTTAAAATCGATTTTCACCATGCTCAAGATTTTATGCTTTTACTTTTTATTTCAGTGTGGGTTGTTCTATTTGTTTAGCTAATCCTATGCAAATAATTTTGTATATTATTCATTGATGAACGGTTAATGAAATATTAGTGAAGTACTTAGGTAGTAAGGAATTCAAAAGATGTTGTTTAATGTTCTAGGCCTAAATTTAATGAAAATTTCGAATAATCTTTTGTATCCTTAAGAAATTTACGAAAAGTTGAAACGAAATTCCAAAATCTCGCAAATGTCCAAACATTCCAAGAAAATTCGAAAATGTTTATAAGAGTTGGAATCCCTCATGAAAATCGGAATAATTCATGAAAATCGAACAATTTAATGGAAACCGATTACTTGGCGAGTTAGTACTTTTTAAATTTAAAAAAATGGCCAAAATTTTTTTTCATATTTTCAATCCTTAACAGCTCAAAAACTTTGTTATGAAGTAGTTTTTTGGAGAAGCGTTATAGGTTTATTTCTAGTCTATTGTGGCGCGCAGGTATAAATTCTATCTCTTTCAGAACCATTTCTTTTGTACCGACTTATAAATATAATTCTTTGAATATAACTTAACAATTCAAAGTTCTATTAGTAGATGGCGTTATAAGTGCCATTTACTGTTCATTTTATACAATTGTTAGTGTGTTGAGTCGAACACGAATTTCTTCTTTTTATTAGTTCCTTTTAAGAATCAAAAGGTCAAAATAATCCCGTGAACTTCATCAAAGTAACGAGCATTTACAAATACCAGACTTACAAATACCAGAAGATAATAACTGGAATTATTCTGGAATTTTCTTCCGTGTTTACTGAACTGTCCGAGTATGTAAAATGTAAAAATTGTAACGGGGATGTGAAATTTTGTACTGAATGCACCAAAGGCTTAGGTTTTTAAATTTTCTTAGATTGTCAGAATTGCAAACCGGTACGAGTAAATTTATGTCCAAAAATTGGTGCTGCTTATGAAATCAATCCATGATTTTCATTAACAATACGTTCCTTAGGTAGCACAGGGAGAGTATAAATTTTGTGGCTTGATGAATTTACCGCCTCCTTTTTCCCAGCTGTTGCTGAAGTGTTTTTGAAATATGCATGAATGAAATATGAAAATTAATGAAGAACAACAAATAACTCTATTAGAAGAGGATCAAGACACAAGTATCGGAGTGGCCGGTGATGGCACGTGGCACAAACGGGGCTAGAGTTCATTGTTCGGGGCCAGTACTCTTGTTGGCGTGCATTCCGGCAAAATCGTCGTTGTTGGTGTTAAGTTCGCATACTGTAAATCTAGTCAGAGTTGGAGCAATAAAGATGGTACTGAAGAATTTGAGGAATGGTATCGTGATCATGGAAACAAGTGCGCGTCGGAGGTCGTAACAAATTGGCTGCAAATATGATAGACAAACTGACCATATATTATTGTCTCGCAATTCGTCGCCATTTTGATTCGGGGAAAAATATACACGACGCTATTTGGGCCACATTCTATCACTATAGTTCGACGGAAAAGGACCCACAACATCACTTATCCCCGAAACGTTCAAAGTCGTGGTGGAAGTGGCAACGAGCTGCAGCTACTGAAACCCTGCACAAGTACGAGCAGAGTTACGTTCCTTTACCTGTGGATGTTTTGTGAGCAGTTCGCCCGATTTACGTTGATTTAACAAATGAAATGTTACTACATCGTTGCCTCGACGGATTCACACAAAACCGCAACGAATGTTTTAATAGCGTTCTGTGGAAATTAGATGGATTTGCCTTTATCTTTTTTGTTGTGTTCTTTTCCGACCCAGGAAGCTCACTACGGAGCCAAAAATTGGAAATTTTCCCGGAATTGGAAAATTCGGAAAATTTCATTTCCTGTACATTTTGCATGGAGAAAAAAAATTTTTTGTAAGCGGAACGGAGGTCGCGGAGTCAGCTAGTAAAATAATAATTGAAACCGCTGTTTATTTAGCTGTGGTTATTTTTAACAGCGGTGCTTAATCATTATTGAAAGTAATGGCAACGTTGGGACTCAAAATTGGGCGAAAAGCAGTTACATTTGCCTGGTCCAGTGAAAGGCCGCCATTTTGTTCAGAATCGAAAAATCGAAAAACCATTCATGAGGGACTACAAAATTTAATATATCTTAAGAACTTTTTTGTTTTTTGTTTTAGATAACCCGAACTCGAGATTCATCTGGTACCGAAAAACGTTGCATTTTTCGCACATCCTGAATGAGATGACCGCAGAAGGATAACATTTCATTAATTTCTTGAATAAACGATAATTTTGATATGTTCTTTCATTTGCATGCAGTCCCATTATTCATAGTATAAAATTTAATTTAAAAAAAATACAAAATGTGCAAAAATAGTAAGTAATATTTTTCCGAAAAGTACTAACTTGCTTTAACCCTCTCGACCCGACTAGTACATATATGTACCAGTAAAATTTTAGACATCTCTAAAAATCACAAATTTTATGTGACTTTATAATATTATATTGTACCATTTCGTCCGTCCATTAAATTTTAACGGAACATGTTTGTGCATGTTTGTTTTTGTCCGATCAGTTACATATTATTACATATCCCACTTATTCGTTAAATCATAGTTTTATCGCTCGAAAGCCGGGTCGAAAGGGTTAAATAGTAATTAAGTTTAGGAAATCGGGTATTTGTAAAAATCTTAAATATCTAAAGAGTCTGATAATTTTATAACAATCAAATGAATTGTTGAAAATAGAAAACTCATTAAAAAATTCGAAAATTTTATGAAAAACGTCATGGAATTTTATAAAAAATCGGTTTAATAAATGTCATATTTGACAATATTTGTAACTCACATAATACTTGTATAATGCTGCACAATAAAAAATTTCAAGGCACACCACGGAACATGGTGACAAAATATGTTAAGAAGTTGGCTTATGACCAGGAGTATGATAATACGATTCAGAAATAGTTTATGGGAATATTCCTATAGAAAAAGAATGGAGAAAGCATCTTATTCACAATCCATTAATTGAAAAAATTTATGATCTCATTGTGCCATTTATTTATGTTATAAATCATAATAGTTGACTTAATCTGTATTAAATTAGCCGATGTATGAAATATTAAGAGTAATTATTTACTTCCTAATTGTATAATTGTATAATGTAGTAATATTATATATAATATACTTTGGATGGAATTGTAACATCCACTTGATAAATGTATTATTCCTGAAAATATTTTTGCATGTATGTAATTTATTTTTATTAAACTGAAACGTAAAAAAAATATAATTAATTATATAAATAATTTAACTCAAATGGCAGCTTTAAACAAATTGGGACAACTTCCCCTAACTTCCCCCAAGCTTTTCTTTTTTTTTCTCAATATAACATATTTTTCCCTGCAATGGTTTATTTTTATATTTTTTCTTATTTAATTTATGGAGTGAACCTTAAATTTTTAATTAGTCATGTTGGTTTTTGACACAACGCATAAGGGAGTCAAGCAGGAAACAAAAAAAAAACTTTCAGTTGTTGTTGCCCGGAACAAAAGGTATCTCCCACTTACAAACTAATTAATTTATTACCTTTTTGGGGGTTTTTTTCATTGTTTTTTGTTTGGCTGTTTTACTTAAATTTACTTATTATTATAAGGTATTTTCACCTAACCGAACCTTGTTCATACAGTAATGATCAAAGATATTAAGGAAGATAAACGGAAAAAAATTCATTCCTCACCCAATTAGACTAGAAATATCCTATCCATAGTAATCTCTATTATTATTATATACGCCCAAGGATATAAAACGGATATTTGAAGTTATATAAGGAAATATTACAGCAGCGTACCGTCGAGATATTGTATAGCACAGACAAAATACTATCTATATGAATTCAGGCAATAGGCAGTTGTAAAATGGAAGTTTTAATTCAGTTCTCGAAAGTAGAACTCTTCCCGAATACAAACTCTTACTCTTCGTATGTTACTCTTATGTCAAAATTCTGAAAATTGCTGATGTGGTGCTAGAAAAGGTGGAGCACCGCTCAAACTCTAACCGCGTTTTTCTCAAAAAAAATTTTTTCCTTGTTTCCCTGATAACTCGTGAACGGAGGTTTGGATTAACATGAAAAAATTAGAGAATATGTAAGATATGTGTCATTTAGCACGGAATATAATCTCCTTAGCAAAGTCTTTCAATTTACGTCACTGGTTGTACAGGAATATAATAATGGGGATTGCAAAAAGAAGAAGAAAAGTGAGTCTAATAGGTTTTCAGTATATAATGGAAAGGTTTATAAGACAAACAAACAATTAAGACTGAGTTAATAAAGGTTGTGCAAATGTTTATACCGTTTCGTATTATATATTTTAAACTATATATTTTACGATATTTCCATCCGGGTTTTAATACTTGTTTATGCATCGTTATAAATACATGAGCATAAGAATATTCAAAGGATTAGAAAATTAAAACTTGTTTGTACATTTATATATATATTTCAGTGTTGCATAACGATAGTAATCTTTTTACATTTTAACATTTATTTGCGATTCTTAAATTCAATTTTTCCAAATTCGAAAACTTGACTATAAATTTTACTATAGTTTATATACTATAAATAATCTGGTTGATTTATGGTATCGGTAATTTTTTATTAAACTTCTAGAAACGCAACAATAATTTAAAATTTACGAAAAAGTTGCAACATGTGAGAATCAATTGGTGTTCTTGTCTATGAGACATAAGAGGTCAAGTGACGATGGGACAGTTGCTGTAAAGTCTGATCTACCGTGAATTAACAGAATAGTGTAATTCAAGTTAGGTCCTCTCATCGGGGGATACATTTTTGAAATCTACACATATTTCTCTATCTTTTCATACTTCTAGATTTCTTGTTAGGCGCTCCAAAAAGTGTCTGTAAACTAGCTATTTTTACCATCTAAGAAAATTAAAGAAAGCAAAATAACGTATCTCCTCGAATATTTACATTAGAATTGCATTTAAATTCTGTATACATCGGATTACTGATTCTGTATACATCTAGATTATAGACTTAGATTGTTGTACAGCTGAATGTATGTAATGTAACTATTTTAAACAATCATTTCATTTCCGAATTTTGAAAGTTCTTACCGCTGCTTCAGTGGCGTGCTGTATTATGCGCAGAAGGCGCGGAACAGACCTGAAATATTAACAAAATCGTAATTGCTGCAAACTGCTAATTGAAATCTGCCCTACGGTCATTTGAAATTTATTTTCCATCGAAAAATATAAAATCTGGGGAATGAAAGATTTTCTGAAAAAGTTTCAAGAAAGTCCTGAAATCTCAGCGAAATCTCTTAACAATTAAAATACTATTTTAGTCAGTATGGAATTTAAGTTTCCTCCTAAATTTAAATTCGAAATTTTCATTTAACAGCTCTAAAAATCGAAAGCGCTAAGAAAGCTTTTTAGTTAGGATTTAAATATTCAATGAGCTCTCTAGATATTTGAAGTATTTTTTCTTATGTTGATCTAGATAGAAAATAGATTTTAAAACGTAATAAATTAAGTTTGAAACTTCGAGCTTTTGCGAAGCCTTTAATAGTGGATAAGCTTTCTGTGATAATTCCATATATCATATAAATTTAATAAATAGGATAAAAATTCGATTACAAATTATATAAACTGACATTTTAATTTTGAGCTTTAAACGAGCTTTCGAGATTTTTGAAGCTTTTTTTTGGGAAATTAATAATTTTGTTTAAGTTCCGTTATTTTGACAGAAAATAGATTTCAAAAAATAAAAAATGAAGTTCGAAATTTAAAGCTTTCTTTGACCTTACTATGGTTTAAGACAAATTTTGGCGAAAATTCCATAATTTATCTAAATATAATTAAGCGAATAAAAATCAGATTCCAAATAATATAAAATGGCATTTTAATTCGAAGCTTTCAATGAACTATCGAGATTGTTGAAGCTTCATCTTCGAAATAGTTCAAATTTCGTTATGGGACGTTTATCTGGATAGCAAATAGATTTAAGCATTTAAAATTAGATACGAGACTTAGAGCTTTCATTAAGCTTTTGATAGTTTGAATAAGCTTTCCGCAAAAATTCCATATTTCACTTACATTTAATGAACCGTATAAAAATGCGATTTCAAGTGATATAAAAACACATTTTCATTTTTAGAATTCAATAAGCTTTCGAGATTTTCGAAGTTGTTTTTTGTGAAAATTTGAAATTTGGTTAATGGATCATTATCTGGGCTGGGAGTATGATCGAGTCGTGTCGAGTCGAGTCGATAAAAATACATAGTAAAAAAACTGCGCAGATAAAAATATGTATGAATTTTTATCAAGTCGAGTCGATGCGGCTCGATCATACTCCCAGCCCTGGGTAGAAAATATATTTTAGAATGGAAATAATAAGGTTCGGAAAATAAGGCTTTCTGGTAGCTTTTAAGTTTTCGTAGAGCGTTTATACGAAAAGTTTAGTTTTTATATTTTTCTATTTTTCCTGAATTAATTTATAAACTACCTGCATCAATACATTTTTTTATGATCCGAAGAAAACCATCGGGAAATCCGGATCATATGCCGCGATGTCCAAAGAAATTTCCACTTTTCCGAAATAGTAAATGTTTTAATTTTTACCTAACTGTCAAAGCAACTTTCTGAGTTTTTACATTTTTTCCGGCGGAAGAAAATATTCGGCATGCACTCTAGTAATAGAAATATAACAAAAAGGCTGTTAAATTTTGTTAAGGGCTCATAGAATTCTGTTCATCTTATGGAGATATTGACCGCACGCCTTAATTTACAATTATATATTACTTGAGAATGTAGGATTGTTAAATAACCTCATATATGATTACAGATATCGGCATTGTATAATTAACAGCGTTATTTTTACACTTTGTGGAGTACGATTCTGGCTAATTTTAAATTAGCTGATTTTTATAAATTATCGAATTTTCAATAAATGTCCACATTATCTTCAACCCCGTTTACCAGAAAAACTAACACCTATACATATTTTCATGGGTTCCAACACTGTGCCTAATAAGCATTTCTAAATGTGCAGAAAATCATTATAAAATTAATCTACAATGATATACCCATTTATACCATACGTACGTACATATTTGCTTTTAAAATTGTATTTCCTGTTAATTTCCTGTGAAAACACTTAAGTCATTCTAAAAAAAAAATGCAAGTTGCATTTCCGATAATGGTTGTGGCCTACAACTTCATTAATATCATCTGGTAGAAACAAAATGGAAGATAGATAGGATACATTGCATTTGATAATATCATACATCCTTTATCATAATTCCTTAGCAAATTATGATTGTTATTTGTCAATCAAAAGTTCAGATAACTAAAATGCATTGCTCAATTTTCCTCTACATTTTCTAAATTTCGGATATTCATTTCCTACTCTCAACATTCATATAAAGAACTGATGTAAATAAGAAATTAATTCCTGTCAATCAAATTTCCTTCTCGAAATAGTTTAATTTTAAAATAGATTTCATCGTGAAAATTGTATGCTTAGATATGAGTTTTGCTATATAAGGATAATAATAGACTATTACATGTTTATTATCAAACAAGCGTAAAAGGATTTAATATTTTCAATATTAAAACTCTGTTAAAACTTTCGAAAGGTTTAAGACGGTAAACGATTATATTAAAGCTCAGTGGTTATATATTGTTGTTATATATTGTTATACATATGATTATAAATTACAGAAATTTTAACAAAAACAAAATGCAAGACACTTAAATTGAAAATCATGTAACAAGACAGATGCTGTGAAATGTGTATTTAATTTTAACTCTTCCATCGGCCGTCCAATATAAAAAAAATTTCTATTAGCAGATGTGGAATTCATTATGAAGATAAATTATTTCAATTTTAAATCATCACCAGAGTCATGATGATAATATAGCAAAAAAGTTTAAATGAAAGTCTATCTTTCGGCTATTTTAATTTACAGAAAAAAAAGTAATGCTATCCTCTAACTATATTTTACATGTCTTATGTAAAACAGTCAGGATGCTCCTATTTCAAATTACCCTTAAATTCCGCGTAAAATGATATGCCAATTTTCTAAATTATGATGTATTGTTTCAACATTTGTGGTCTTCCAAAATGAATGGGGTTTTACGGTATGTTACGTTTTTTTTTGGTTGCACAGAATGGTACCAATAATTTTAAATTTAACCCGTGATCCACAACTGAGAGCTAAACACCAAACAATTATACATAAATTGTATATACATATTTTATTTTATAGAAATATTATGAATTTTGGAGTGAAATTGTAAATACGAATATCCATATAACATACAATCCTAACTTTGAATAATTTAGATCTGTGCCTATAATATTAGATAAAGCACAACCATTTTAATAATAATGTAATAGCGATATTCTATATTCACGGCCATTATATATACGTGTAGAATGCTTCATAATAAAAAAAGGATCATAGAAATAATTGTATGGTACTTACAATGCTATATACAGGAAGATTCATCTCCTTAGTATGATAGAAAAAGGCGTGCAATAAATATTATCAAAAGTGGATTAAGGATATAACCCATCATATATAATATTTATGTATGATAATGTTATATAAAATAAGTTTATATAAAATAATATTTTATCCGATGATATTTTATGGCTTTTTAAAAATATCTATACAAGATGAAAAACGGAAATATATTCAATATAGAAAAGAAAGTTGAGTTAAGAATATCTACGGAAAAAGATATATTTCGGTAGCTAATGGTTAATAGACATTTATATCATCAACTTGTTATTACAATATTGTAATAAGATATCAGGGAAAAATTAATTGCCTTAACAATCATTCTTGATTATTTTTTCGTTCATTAATCTTTTTCCTTTTCAAAATGCATTATTCGTCCGTAATCTCATCAGGGTATTGTCTTCATATTCCTTTATATTTCCTGAAAAGAACAATTTAATCCGATTCAATTCTTAGATAATGATACTCAATAATATTTATGCCCGTTAGGCAAAGGTTATATAATAAAAGTTTCCGTAAAGAAACTGTAAGAAACATAGTGGTTTTTCTCTGATGGTAACATGAAACCATTCATAAAGTATTTTATTATTATTTATTTAATTTATTATTATTACACAAAATTTATTATTATTCGATAGTCCGCTGGCTATGAACAAAGGACTATTGACATATTGATGTCAATTGCTAAGAACAATAAGTTACAATATTAATATTTTATTGTAGTAGAGTTCCGGTCGTACATCATTATTATAAATAAATATTTCTATGGATTTGAATGCATATAGAAATTTCGAATGGAAAATCACTTTAATTCATCGTTCTTACATATGAAAGTAATATGCAAAACTTGATCTAATCGCGATAATCGAAAAATAATAAAATGATGTAATTTTCACACAATTAAAATTGTCTACACATTGTTTTATTAAATAAAATAAAATAAAATAAAAATAAAATGAGCTGAGTAATGAGGTCTCTAATTCCTTAATTTATATCTAGTTATTATATGTAAATTATGGTACCCTGAAGGTCAAATTTTCTTAACGGGTCATCAAAATATGGGTACAATATTTTTGTCGATTAGATCTAGCAGTGCATATAGTTAGATTTACAAAATTAATATAATAATAATATAAAAATGCCGAAAGTTGCTTTGATAGTTAGGCAAAAATATAAAAAAAAAATAAATATTTAGGAAAAGTTGAAATTTATCCAAGAAAATATTAAAAAATTCATAAAGGCGCGTACCGCGAAATTTGAATATCGGGCATTGCGACATTTGATTCGGATTTCCCAATTATTTTCTTCAGATTGAAAGAAATGTAGTGATGCAGAATGTTTATAAATTAGTTAAGGAAGAACGTAAAAATATCAAAACTAAACTTCTCGTATAAAAGCTCTACAAAAACTTTAAAGCTCCCAGACAGCTTTATTCTCCGAACCTTATTTTTTACGTTTTAAAATGTATTTTCTATTGAGATAACAGTGCTTTAATAAAATTTCATGTTTTCAGTGAAAAAAGCTTCAAAAATCTCGAAAGCTCATTGAAAGCTAAAAATTAAAATGTCGTTATACATGATTTCGAATCAAATTTTTATCTGATTCATTGTATTTAAATGACGTATGGAATTTTCGTAGAAAGATTGTCGAAACTATTGAAAGCTCAACGAAAGCTCTAAATTTTGAAGTTCTTTTAACGTTTTAGAACCTATTTTTAATTCAAATAACGTTGGTTTAACAAACTTTCAAATGTTCCCAAGAAAAGTTTTAAAAATCTGGAAAGCTTATCCAAACTATTAAAAGCGCACCGAACACTCTAAATAAAGCTTAATAAATCAGGAAATGTCATTTTATATAATTTGGAATCTAATTTTTATTCGTTTAATTAATTTTAAATAAAATATAAAATTTTCGATAAAAGCTTTCTCAATTCTTTGCAAGCTCAAAGAAAGCTCCAAGTTTCGAACTTAATTTTTAACGTTTTCAAAATCTATTTTCTATGCAGATATCGGTGTTCACACGAAATTTCAAATTTTCCTAAAAATTACTTCAAAAATCTCGAAAGCTCATTAAAAGCATATAATATTTTTGTAAAAATTTTTAGCGTATAGATGAATTTTTCAGGAGTGGACAATCAAGAACTATGGATGCCTTGCATTTAATTCAATTAAATAAAGTTCTCATAGAAATGTTAATTTTCCGCGGAGCTTTTTAACGAAAGTTTCGTATTTCATTTAAGGTTATTTATTAGTATATAAAATCGTATGTTATACGAATAAAATTATGTTAATTAAAAGCTTTGGATAAGCTTTTGGGAGTTTTTGACAGCTCGTTTCAGACAATTTTAAATGTCAAATACTGCACCTCTCCTTCCGACTCATAATTCAATCTAAAATTGATAAAAAAAATTAATAAAATAATTCAAAGTTATTAAAGAAATATAACTTAATATTTTGGGTGTGCTATGCGCGTTTGGCGCATTAAACTGCACCCCATGGATTTATAGATTTTCTTGAAAATTGGACCTTAATATTAAAAACGAGTGAAGGAAGATGCTATAAAATTTATGTATTTATAAAGAGTATTCTTCACTAATACTAAAAGCCACTCAAGAGCAAAGAGGAGTGAATTCTATCACTAAAAATAAAAAATTTAAATATGATGAAGCTATCGAAGAATAACTATAGAAAGACAGTCTTAGAAGACCGGAAATGAAGGAAAATGAATAACCTCAATTCTTTCTGTATGACTGTGAACAATACATATGAACAACTATATAAGAGGCATAATCGAAAGAACTATCAATGTTACAAAACAAAATACTTTAAACTAAATAATTACATAATTAATGCCCTGCTTTTCGAAATCTAATGTTGACGAAAGCTCAATTTACATTACCTTTTCTAGAAAAATTATTAACTATATTTAATCCATTTCATGCAGTCTTATCGTTCTCCTAGTGGATCCGTCAAATTAATTTTACTATAATATGATTTATAGAATACTAAAATGGGTGAATATAAAAAACAGTGCAGCGATATTCGTAATTTTGATGTAGATCGTGATGGAAATCTGCGAAAGAGTTAGCTAAACAAAGGAAGATGTATATTATTTAAATGAGATGGGATTCGGATTTTACAGAGAATTGCTAAACAGGAATGAGAGTAAATAATGCATTGCAAATATAATCGAGGCATTAAAATACGAAATTATTTATTTATTTATACGTGCATACTGCAAATGAAATTAATTGAAAACATTTTTCCGATTTTCTAAATTTTCTAATAAATAAAATGGAATGTTCTCGTCAGTAAATGAAAAATAAAAATGAGAATACAGAAAGTGGTGTAATTAAAAATGCAGCTTTTTAATCAAAAGGGTGGGGATTCAATACAGATTTAACGTCAAGATAAAAATAAATTAAACATATATTTTACTTCAGTACAATAACATCAAGTTACTGTGGAAAATTTAATGTAAATTTAGCTAGGAAATTTCCAAGTATTTAGTACGATTCAATCGAAAAGAAATTAATTTAATTTTATTATATTAAAAAGAGTAAAGAAATTTATTAATTTCAGATAAGAATCAATTAGATTTATTTTAAATTGGTAACTTTATGATTGATTTCAAACGTAATCCAACATACTATACACTACACATGTAAATGACCTAAATAAAATTAATTGACAATGGATTTTTTCGGTCCAGTGTATAATGACTTAAAACGGTTTTTATTTAGTCATTATTACATAATAGGTAAAATATTTATTTTAAATAGGACAATTTTTAAAAGAGGTCTAAAATTCAAATCCACAAATTATATGAATGTTATTGCATCATTTATACAGAACATAATGGTGTTGGCTTACCGATTATCCACATCATTATAATCGCCCAAAATGTACAAAATTTTGTGTGAACAATAAAAGTATTCCAAACAAAAAACCGCATAACCCATATTAATGATGAGGTGAACAAAAACAGAAAATAACCGGGTGTTTCATAAGACAAAGGATTAAGGATTATATAAGTTGATAACAGGATTAAGGTATTATATCCTATAATGGACGTCCATTCAATTATATGAGATTTAATACCACGTACGAATGACTTTTAAATGAAAAATGCATCTGTGAAATACATACAACTTGCACATTAAATGAAGTCGTGTGGTTATTTATTAAATATACATAGCACAAAGAGCTTTTGTTCATCCGAAGCTTTTCAATGAAATGACAGGCCCACTTTCTAAAGTGTACGTATACAAATAAATTACTGCTTTTCCTTTCATTTCTGTTAATGGCTATAAAGAAACCTATCTCGCCAGTTACATAGGGGCTTATCTCATTTAAATAATTCATTAATGAATGAATATGGGTGGCATCACTATCTAAACTAAATCCTAGAAAATAATAAATTCAATAGATCTAATTGAGACTGATATTAAACCAGATTTTACAATGCAAAATGATAGGTTTATGTTGTAAGGGATTTATCATGCAAAAAGTTGTTAATTTCAATATTATAGGCAATCAATACCCAGTGTACACAAATTTACCTATTCCTTAGTCCTTGTCGAAATTTATATTTGGCAAACTTTTGTTTAATAGTTCTAGCTTTACAAAATTTACAAATAGTTTTCCCGCTTTTCATTTGTTAATTGAGGTATTACACTCTGCTACACATCCATACATATATATTTATTAGAAAGATATGAGTATTGTAAACATTTATGAGAGTGCAAATTATTTTGGATAAATCCGGGGTTGATTGTTTTTTTTTTACGTTTTTTTTTTTCGTAGCGAAAAATGTTTCCCAATATTTCAATGGGTAATGTTGGAAAAAATTGACATCTAATGGATATTACATTTTTATCTATATACAAAATAATTAAAATATTTTTATACTTTATATGTTTTAGCTCATTCGTATTTTATCCCAATTTTTTTGTGAATATGTAGCTTTGTTAAAGGTTTATTTTGTTAAGGGAAATTTCTAACTATTATTTTATGTATTATTAAACAACATACACATATACCAAAATATATGGTAACAATACCAGTTACAGACTAAACAAAACTAATTACATGAAAAAATCTACCATTTTACAAGATATTGATAATCGTTTCTGTAGATGTTAGATAATTCTAATAAGGTGGGCTGCTGGCGCTTGCTAGATGTACTTATTCTGACTCGAAATGTAATGAAGTGTTGTATGCACCCATTTTTCGTTTACCATACTTATTCCTATCATACTATTTTGGATATATTTATTCTCATCGTACTTACTTTCTTTATGGAACTTACAACATTTTCTATTTAACACTTGCTTTCTCTTAATTTGTTGATTATACCAATGAGAATAGAAACAAAAAGAAGAGAACCAAACGTAGTGTATTTTTATTTCTGAGTAAAATAATTCGGATCCATAATTTTATAACCGATTTGGATCCATTTCCATTGTTATACACATTTTTTTGGCGTCATTTTCCTTATATGAGATTGGTCATCTACCAGTAACTACATTTATCTATGATTATACTTAATTATTTCATTAACCAAAGTAGAGAATAGAAGTATGAAATGAGCATTTCTATTTATAAAGCTTAAGTATTTACTTTAATATGATTCTAATTTAAGAGTTAATTTATTTCATTAATTTCAGAATTTAATTATAATTACAATATTTTTTTCAATTTTGTAATCTTTGCGAAATCTGTAGAGTTTGAGTAAATTGTCCATTTATGTAAAGATTTCTCAGTTTTATAAATTTGAAAATTTCCATTTCGATTTTTCCGTATCTTATCTTATCCAAATCTTGGAATGTTACCGTTTAGCAATCATTCTCGAAATCGGAAACTTTTTTTCTCGTCAAGCGGGAAACTAGGATTTCGATTTACGAACAACCATTCGTGAACAAATTGATTTCGTTAAACGAGGGATAGGTGTACATGAAATTCGATCGATTTTAAACGATTTAAATCCAATGAAAGATTAAAAAATTAGAAAAATAACATTTTTTTGGAGTCCTTGGGCCTATAAATTTGAATCTGACATATCTCGAAAATAAGAGCTAACCTAGAAAAACGGATAGCGCCATTAGAATCAGCTTACTCGGAATAGGGATCCCCCCCTAGTGCCCCGCTTGACGGATTTTACAACTAGCACAGTGTTATTATACAACTCGATAGTGGCAAAGTTTATTCGAATTTCCAGCATGATCAAATTAAAAAAAGCTCTAAATAATTACCACTGATTTCTATAACATTTGGAAACTAATAAAAATTAAAACTACAAATGCACGAATTAGGTAAGGGAATGTCGTGAAGGTTGGGACAGGTTCCGTTTTTTGTGTGTGGTTTTGAAACGGATGGGAATAATGTCAAC
>JANTOP010012329.1:0-14926 GCA_027564815.1 Symmerus nobilis | reverse complement strand
TGCTTTGTGTTGATAATGATTTTCTGGTAGTCCTCGGCAAATCCTAGAATCATAGCGAGCGGAATGCATACGTTACAGAATGGTTGTTTGGATAGAAAGTAGATTTAAAAACGAAAGGTTAATAAGGTTCGGAAAATTAAGCTTTCTGGCAGCTTTAAAGTTTTTGCAGAGCTTTTGAACGAAATGTTTAGTTTTGATATTTTTGAATTTTACCTAAACTAATTTAGAAGCTTCCTGCATCATTACATTTTTCTGAATTCGAAGAAAATAATTGGGAAATCCGGATGAAATGTTGCGATGTCCGGATATTCAAATTTCTCGGTACGAGTCCATATGAATTTTGGATTTTTCTTATAAATAAATTTCAACTATTCCCAAATATTTAATTTTTGTATTTTCACCTAACTATAGCAACTTTCTGCATTTTTACATTTTTTCCGGCCGAAGAAATCTGCATACAAATTATGCAAATCTTATGGAGAAAGGTTCCCGAAATTCTATCATAGATACGAGAATTCATTTAACTATTGAGCGAAATTGTATGTGGGTAACCACATTTAAAATTATTTGCTTTTCAGAAATATACAGTTTTAACTGATAGAATTTAGAACCCCCGTTCTTTAATTAGTAATCCCTTCGCAACAGGATTTAATATATTCTTCAGTTTTCCAAATTGTGGGGATGTCAACACCATGACAAACTTTTATATAAATAACTCCATTTTATTATTATATCCCGCTATCTTCGTTTATTCGACCGATAATATTTATTATTGTTCAGAATTTCATAAAATAAAAGGTCACGGTGGTAATTTTCAAAAAAAAAAAAAATTATAAATGTCCTTTTAGCGACAATTTTTAGAAATTAAAATATTAATGTCATTGGATAAAATTTATTGAACAATTATATTTCCATTGAAAAGTATTCCTTGATATACGTCAAATAAAATAATAATTTCTATAAATTTATACTCTGAGAAGGTAATTTCTATCACAATGGAATAAATAATTTATTTTTGAAATATTCGAAGGCACGCAAGAAAAGTCCCCAAAATAAATTCCGGGAATAAAAAAAAATTATCGAAAACAATTAGGAAATACTTATACATATAATATATATGTATGATAATATCAATCAATTAGAATAATAAAAAAAATTAAATTATCACCCACTCCGATAAAAAAAAAATTTTATATTCTCTGTGTGATGATTTTACTTAAATATTCCATTTGCCGGAATGAATTATTTAATACAAAGAACAGTACCATCGTATACGTTTCGATATACAAAAAGCCGGATACAAGTAGACATTTAAATAATGCCAGAGAAATATTTAAAAGTGGTTACACGTAAAAAAAGTAGGGAACAAACTACAATTATTCGTAATTTACCTAATAATAAAAGACTTTGATTAATTTAAACACAATTAACCAGCCTATTAATAAGTGCTTCAATTCAAGTACTTTATAATTGAAAACTATTTATAGATTGTGGTAAAATTGCGTAATCATCATAAGTTAAACTAAATAAACGTTATTAAATGGGCCATGTACTTGCCAAAAATTTAACAAAAATCTCCTTCACCGTCACAAAATTTTATAATTTTGATCTTCAACCAAATAAACCCATTTCAAGAATTAAGTGTAATCGCATAGGTTACAACAATTTTTTTTAAGGTAATCGATCTGAAACGAATACTGAAGAAATATTTGAAATCAATAATAGACATAAAAACATCACGTTTTTGCTTAAGAATTGATGAAGTTCAAAGTTATATCTATCGTCTCCGTGTAGTAATAAAACGAATTAAAAGCATGATTCGCGCTATATGAACATAACCGCAAAATCATGGTATCTCGTTTTTTATATTATTATTGGTTTTGAGGTTTCTCGTCACAAAAAAAAACTCTGTTTTCATCTTGCAATGTTGCATGTTTTCATCATATTTATTTCAGAAACTAACAGAACAATATGTTACAATAACAAAAAAAAATGTTAACATTATGATGATTTCGTGTACTCGTAAAGTACTAGAATTTATCCGTTCTTCGACTTAACCAGACGATTTCACATGATTCTGACACGAAAAAATAATTATTTCTGATGCTATTTTTTGGAAGTTAGGTGTAACTTAGGCATTTCTTTTGTACAAATTTCATATTTGTCCTTACGGTTAAGCGTTTCATTCTGAATGGGTGAGTCGGCAACCGTATAATTTTATCCAATAAAAAATTGTACGTGTTTTTTTGTTAAGATAATATTTCTAGCGATTATATATCTTTAGACGCTATGGAGCCATACAACAAAAGACTATTTTTCTCCATCGATATGTTTTTGCTGTGCCTGCTAATCTATGTTTTATATCGGATAGAAAACCCTATGATATATTCCAGGTAGATTAATATGTTTATAACACGGTTTGAGAATGACTTTCAAACCACTAAATTTGAACTTTATGTTCTTGCTTTTTATTTTATATTTTCTTTATTTCAATTTTTTTTTTATCAAAATACTTTAAAAAGAAGATGATTTGATAAGATCCATCCTCATATTTGAAAGAAAATAAAATACAAAAATATATTTCAGACATATGCCAGGTACAGGTAGGATGGTAAGAGGGCTGCCAATCATTTATATTCTTAGAATCATTTATTCTGAAGTCAGCCGTTATAAACTTACGAATTGGAGTTAGATTGAATCTTCTGAATATATGAATGAAGTATCAGCCCTAGCATAACACTTTAAAAAATAATACAATTTCCATACCTCAAAAAACATAAAAATAAAAATGGAAAAGAATATTGTATCCACAAAAAAAATTATAGAATAGATATCAATTTTATTACATAGCTTTTAGGCTTACCCCATATAATACAATACATATAGTTAAGAATTGATTAAGGTATCTTGTTGATATTTACCTGAAAATAAAAAGAAAAAGCTCTTGTTAATAAAATTAGACAAAAAATGCTGGTTTTCTCTAACACAATGACCTTCAGAAAAGTCATTTTTTAAATTGAAAATTAATCATAACGAACCAAGAAAAAAAAACGGTTCCAGATAAAGTGAAGAGTCATTAATCTTAAATGGTCGTTATTAATATAATTTTAATTTTATTTACTAGTAGAGATGAAAAAATAATTTGTATCATGATGGAAAAGAAATCATAATTAACCCTTTTATGATGATACAATTTTGAAGTTCAACATATTATTACAGTCAGTATAAGACCAATATTTCTATTAGATATTAAGGCGTATTTACATGACGATAGTTGCCATCTACAGTCACTCGTGACAGTTTTTCAATATCATGGAAGTCTGCTTTGGCCGGCGCCGTTTTATTGGGACGTTATCGGCCATTCTGCACATCGTTCCAAAATAATATATGTAAACAATGTACATGCATCAAAATACACAAAATTGTATCAAAGGATACAAATAATATGTACGGCAGGGGTTTCCAAACTTCCCTGCCTGCCCCCCCCCCCCTCTTAGGTGAAAAAATAGAGGCGTCTCCTTACCGAAAGTTTTAAAATATGCTCAGTGATATGCCGATAACACAATTTGCCAAAATAAAAAGAAAATCTCGCATACGCACGAAAATGGCAATAAAAATTTCTTTCCATGGATAGAATTTCGAGATATGGATTTTTTAGAGGTCGCAGAGGTTTCAGAGTCTCACACATTTGAACATATCTGGAGTTAGAATTGATCTGCATGGTTAAGTAAGATATCAAATTAAAAGTAATGAAATTACCTACAAATTCTCTTCACCAACTTTATCAGTCCGCCCAATAATTTGGCTACAATTGAAAACAATGGCGAAGAGAATTGCCACAGTTGTAATAGAAAATTCACAAAATCGACGAGAAAAAGTATCGAGAAAGTCAGAAAATAATCAGTTTATCATTTTTTTACGCGGAGATGGTACAATTGTATAAATAATGCGAAAATTTGAAATTACTTACCAAATGAAAATGGGAAATAACTGTCCACTTTGAAGTAAACTTTCAGTAAGCTTTCGAGACTTTTGTAGTTTATTTGAAATTTTATTAAGGAATCGTTATCAGGATAGAAAATAGATTTTAGGACATACAAAACTAGGTTCGATTAGGATCGAGAACTTATAATGGCTTCAGAAAGCTTTTAGCAAATATTTTAAATTTAATTTCAATTTAATAAATCGGATAAGAATTGGATTTGAAATTATAATAAAATTAAATTAAAATTTAAAGCTTTCATTAAGCTTTCGAAACATTAGAAGTTTTTTTTTGAGAAAATGTGAAATTTCGTTAAGGGATCGTTAAAAAATATATTTTAAGACGTACAAATTTAGGTTTGGAACTTAAAGCTTTCATTGAGCTTAAAATGGTTTGAGTAAGTTTTTGTGCAAAATCTCCATATATCATTCGAATTTTATTAATCGGATTAAAATTTTATCCCAAATTATATCAAATAAAATTTTAATTTTAAGCTTTCAAAGAACATACTGAACTTTTTAAACTTTTTTTGAGAAATTTTAAAAGTTCGTTAAACAACCATTATTTTTGGGTAGAAAATAGATTTCGAAACTGAAAAAATAATTTTCGGAAAATAAAGCTTAATAAATAAGTAAATTAAATAATTAACTAGAATAATTGGTATGAGAAATAAAACAAGAACATATTTATTTAATAATTTTATTTGGAAAACTCTGATGTACGGTATTTTAAAATCTTCACAATATCCCATGAAAATCATTTACCATCATGAGTTTAGATAGCACTCGGAAACGAAAATATAACTTCTGACGGGAATTATGCTCCCAAAATACAGGATTTTCAGTCCAAATTCAACCTTTTTCATTTCAAAACCAACTTTTTACAAATCAAATTCAACCTTTACAGACGTTTCAACCATAGATGATGTTTTGATATTTTCTACCATGACTGATTAAAATGTACGGTTAATTAATTAATTAATTAACAATTAATCTTTATTCAAGAAATAAACCGTACATTCCATTAATCAGGCATGGTAGAAAATATCAGAACATCATCTTTGGTTGAAACCTCTGTAAAGGTTGAATTTGATTTGTAAAAGGTTTATTTTTAAATGAAAAAGGTTGAATTTGGACTGAAAATCCTGTAGATACCAATTTCGGTTACTCAAATGGACAATTGACTCGTACGTAACTTTATAAGTCTATAGTGACGGTAGTAGACCCATCTTGCTTCAAAAAGTTATGATTCTGCGTAAATTTATGATAATCTAATCGATTTGTGCAGTGAACGGCTCATATATTATTGAGAAAGACTTTGTATATAATCACATACTTAAGAAATAAAATTTAGTCATCAGAGGGTTAAAGAATAAACTAACATTTTTATTGCATCGTTTTTACCGGCAGTTTAAGAATTAAAAAAAAACACGAGCAGAAAAATTGAAATACTTGATTCAAACCAAGATTACATAATAAACATTTTGTACGGCGGTGACATCAGATCTTAAATCTTATAATCACTATTACCTTGATGTAATCATTATCTAATTTAGTTGAAACAATAAACAGCTGTGCATGTTTTTTTTTAAGTCAAGTCTGGTGGTTTTTTTGTGTGTGTATAGTTTCAATATAATTTTTTTCTCGTTTGAAGAACATAATTATGCCGCTAATTATAGTGGAGAGAAGAAAAAACAATTCCACTATTAATGTATATTGTATAGGTATATTTATTGTACAGTATCTTTGAAAAAGATATGCATTTACCAGACAAATGTAAATAATCCAATGTAATTTATATTTATCCATTGAAAATACAATAATAAAACTGCTTAACCTGAATAATGTTCTTGTAACATCTCGAGAAGTGTGTATACTCGAACATTTTACATCCAATATGAGTAAACTATACATTTTAGCTATTCACAGCAATTAATTTAATTTAGTATATGGGTACGTTTATTTACTAAAAGCAATTTCATAAATCTATTCTATAACTTCAATTCTATATTATATATTTTATACAATTATATTAAATTATAAATAAATAATATTACACAGTAAAGTCAACTCATATTAAATTTATGATTATTTTGAAATGATTAACTAATAGCATACAATCATTTCTTATTATTGCTTGTTGCAATTCCACTCAATTAACGTTTTATGCACTTAATGCAAGTCTTAATATTTTTCTTGCTATTTGCAAAGGCGTATAAAATTGCTTGCAACGAATCTAAAGATAAAAAAAACATACTCGAAGCAGAAATTATTCTTGAAAACCAATTTGAATTCATATAAATACGATTATCGGGCTGGCAAAATAATTTATCGTAAAGTGTGGAAAATAATAATAAAAAAAATCTGAAATTAATAAATAATTCGTCTCCTTGAGTTGGGTAGTCGAAACATCCATGTCAACTGGTAGCCCAGTCAAAATACCATTTCTCGTATATTTTTACAATTCCAATCGAGGAAGTAAATTTCGACGATTCAATGGAGAAATGTTTTGAATAAATAACCTGAAAAAAGCAAATTTTCTTTAAAAAGTAGGTTCAAATCCGATTGACTGGCCTATAATTTCGTAAAAATTTATTATCTAATTTCGGCTAATACTGTTTCCATGTAGAAATGATATTATATTTGACAACCTAATAGTGGTATATCCATATATTTTATATTTCCTGCCCATGATTCACTTTTATCTTTAACGACAATTTAATCGGATTTAGATCAATTAAGTTTTATAAAAAAATTTAGCTCTCGCAAAAATTCGTCATTAGAATTATACTCTACAAGCGTCCGATATTTTCTGATGGTTTCAGTTTAATAAATTATGAAAGTAAAAAGTGCATTATTGAACATTGTATTTTACTTATTGAAAGACAAACTCTATAGATTTCAAATTTATCCATAAACATTAAATTCAAAATCCATAATCAGTCACTCTAACGATGATAAATTATCTGCATAATTGCATTTTTCACTTAAAATGAAACTACAGTGTTCGGTAAAATATGATGTATGATAATGAACGATTTCATAAATGTAAAATTAATGTTTTACCAATTCCCTCCTTCGAGAGTTTATATATTAGTATTAACTAAGAAATTTAAATTCTCGATAATAAATAATTGAAAATGTTGAAATGGCTTCGTGCATTCCAACAGTCGTGGAAATAAAATCTATTTAAGGCATCATCAGGCAAAGGATGTTATAACAAAATGAAAATTCGAGAAATTTTGAAAATACCCTATATTTCAAAAACATTTCTAAATTAACACAAATTCTATAAAAATTGAAAAATGCATGAAAACGTAATTCATATCATATATCAACAAATTCTAAGATTTCGCGAGACTTGGCAATTCTATGAAAATTCGATATCAATCGTGAAATTTTCAGCGAATATCGGATAATTTAAATGTTTATGAATTTCAGTATTCTTACATTTGCGATTTTCCTATCCTTATTTAGGAATGAATTCTTCAAAATGCACTATTTTATAAAATTATACCTTAAAATCAACCATAAATGAGTAAAAATTTTGAAAATCGGATCTTACCATTATGGCTTGCACACTATTAGAAAAGCTATAAACCATAATATTTTCGATTGAGAACAGAGACTATAGCCATATGACACAATCATGTAGGAAAATGCATTTCGGTGTGTCTTTTAGCATAAGTGCATTACAAATATTTCATAAACGGTAGCATCCCCTATAACGATGGGGGAAGTCTACCGTATACGGAAATAAAACGATTTTTTAATAGGAAAGTAAAAAATATTTTATTCAAAGTATTCTCCATCGCTTTCTACACATTTTGACCACCTTTCAGGCAATTTCTGAATACCAGTTCAAGAGAATGTTTGACGAAAACCATTCAGAGACCCAATTTTCCAGGTCTTCAGATGTTTTGAAGTGCTACTCTTTAAGTGCGTGTCCCATTGATGAAAATAGATGGTATAATCAGAAGGAGTCAAGTCTAGTGAGTACAGCGGGTGGGGCAAGAACCAAGAAATTTCACCGTATCCTGAATTTTCACCATCGTTTTTCGTTCAAAGCATAATTTAAATTGATCATTTGTTGTCGGTACGGTGCAGTATTAACAGTTTCCCCAGGTTTTAATAGCTCATCATTAACCACACCTTTCTGATCCCACCAAACCCAGAGCATTATCTTCGGTTTCGATTCGGTTTTGCAGTCGAAGTTGATGGTTTACCTGGATCAGCTCAAGCTTTTTACGTTTTGGATTCTCAATCCATTTTTTATCACCAGTAACAATGTGGTGCAAAAAAGACTTTCGTTCGTTCCGTTGAAGCAAAATTTCACTGGTATTTTTTCGATTTTCTAGCTGCCTTTCAGCCAATTCGTGTGGCACCCATTTTCCTGACTTTTGAATCTTTCTCATAGAAACATGTAAACATCTAGAAATTGTTGCTTGATCAACATTTAACATTTCGCCCATTTGTTGTTGACATATAAGTACTTATTTCTGAATCATTGAAACCATCTTTTGCATGTTGCTAATGCATGATTACCATAAGCTTTTTCAAGCATTCGTTAAGATTCTGCCGCGTTTTCCTTCAAATGGTAACAAACTACTAATGCTCTCCGCAAATCGTATGTTCTAGGCACAAAATTCGACATTTTTAACATGAAAAAATTTTATGTTGTTGTAAAGGGTGTCCCAAAATTAACCCAAGATCGGCCAAATGGCCTCCACGGCTTTGCTGGCACATAAGCACTCTTTTGTCCAAATTTTCTGCATAAATTTGGCTTAATTTCGTTGATGCAGCGCTTAATTTCCTCCTGTAATGCACGGGTGGTTGTGGGCTTGTTGACTTCAAATAATTCTATCTAGGGGCCCAATTCTGATCACCGAAATGAGAGAGCACACGACCTTGAAATGTCTCACGCAGCGATTAAATTGTTTCACGGGCTGTAAGCCATGTGGCACCGTCTTGTTGAAACCACATATAAACATTGCCTATACCCATAGCCACTATCAGCAAAGGCTCATTTCATATGCATAAGGCCTGGTATGCATATATATGGTAAGGCATATATATGATAGCTTTGTGCTGTACGGGAACCGCTTTTTTGTGATACATACAACCGTAGCAATTTTCCTACCGGGTTATAGGAAATCGAGGAAAAATATACGGGAGTCTACTGTATACTTCAAATATGGAGAATACAATGCATGCATGTATGCAATATATATACAATAAGTAAATTTTTCTCTATAGATTTATTTTTAAAAAATTTGATTATCTAAATCTTTCAAATGTTGCCAAGGGGAATAGTTTAAATTTTGTTTATTTTTTGTTTCAATCCTGAATTGGGATGAGACTTGAAAGATATTAATTGTTTAATAATATTGCTAAATTGTACTACCTTTCTCCTAAAAGAAGTATAAAATCATTCAAAAATCTAATAGAGGATGAATAAGCATCGATTTATAACGAAAAAATAATCTATAAAAGTTCTGTAAGCACCAATTATAAAATTCTATGGTCTCTTGACGGTAAAAAAACGTAATTCTTCAAGTAAATGATGTAAATCGTATATCTACACGTACGTTCTATTAACAAAACAATTCTTATTGCACACTTATATAAATCATTCTAAATATGTATGTGGCGGTAGCGCATTTTTAGTTCGCCTTAAAGAACAATGAAATTACATAGAAAAAATAAGTAGTAAAAAAGAAATGAAAATTGCACAACTTTTAAAATCATGCTGCTTTCTTATCGCTTTTATTTTATTTTGAATGTCGAACAACCGAAAGAATAATGGGGCGTTCACACTCAGTTCATCTGAAAAAATCTGTTTATTTCGGAAAATGACCAAAAAGCTACAATAAAAAGAGATTTTGTTTAACGGATAGAGAAACTTTTCCCTTCTTGCTAAATCTTCGTCATGACATAAAATCCTTAGAAATGTTTCAAAGTTGAAGAATAAATTGAAACCTTCAACCGGTAGACATCCAACCACTCAAAGTAATTCTAACTAAAACTTAAAGTAAAATAAAAAAAATTATAATTCTCATGTAATTTTATTTGTTTTACTATCTGGATACAATATCTTGACTTGGAAAAATTATGTAAGACAATCTGCAATATTTAATATGCATTTCTACATAATATAATACGTCAAATTGCATATTATAAATTCATTCATGTATAAATATTCATGAAATTGCAAGTTTTTTTTCTGTTTATATATTTCATGCATAATTATCAGAAAAATAGATGTGTATACTGTATGTGAGTAATAAATTAAGCATAAGGTGCAAAAAACAGATGTTTTCAAGTATCAAACTATTATTTGAAACGAATAAATTGTGTTTCTTTGGATAATCAAACGAGTGCAAATTACGTGCAAAAGTAATTGAACTGATGGCATATATAAATATAAACTCAGATGGTATATAACTGAAGTGTTTTACAGTCAGAAGACTTACGAATGGTCTGTAGATTTTTGTATACAAAATATCCATTCCAAATTTACTAATAGACGGAAAAGCTCGAAACGTGTTTTGGTTTAATACACTGCATATAATTGTATAATTGAACATTTTACCATAAAATAAAACAGAAAAATGTATGCCATGCAATTCGTTTAAATTATTTAATATGCATGAAATTTTATCGCTTTTTCTCAAGTTTAAGGAAACAAAATGAAAAAGATATGAATTTTATGTAGTTTTATATGCAGCCAAAAGGTAATTGATAACTTTAATTTACCTCTCTACAAATATATTAACTAAAAAGGATCTCCAAGAATTGAATGTTTAATCAAATTACATTTCAAATCGACTATTTCATATCTTCAATTTCTGAAAGGTCTTAATATAGGTTAAACTCATCCATAAAAATACTAATTGATAAAACAACATTGAAGAAAAAATAATAATAAATGTCAATAATTTATGCGGTCAATGGCTTACAAATGTACGTATACAAATCAAAAAAATTAATGTGAACAAGAATAAAGATTCTAACACAACACAAAAAAAAATGATTTCAAAAATTTTAAATTCAAGAATTGTGATGTGGAAAATCATGGCGAAAAATTAGTATTTATACTTATATATACAAATACAATCAAAATGTTAAAGATATCTTTTATCTTATTTGTTTTTATCTTTAAACTGTATAAATGTCAATAACCTTACACGGGTATAACGCAAAAAAAAATCAATCACAAGCTAAAGGAATGTGTGCGATATGTATTATTCAAGTATAATCTACTTGTTGTATGCTAATAAAAATCCCGTACGAATTTATTTTTACGCCCATGAACTTTAACATTGCCGGCACTAAAAAGATGTTAAAACCCCTAAAAACCGTTTTGTTTTGGTTTGATTTTTGCATAATACTACATACATATCAAATATATAATTTTAAATGAACTACATAAAAATTGTCATAAAAAATTCAAATTAATCATTAAAAAAAATTGTCAGATCTCATATTACTTGTTGGCCCATCGTAAAATTTTTAATTTTTATGTTTTACGTGCTACAATTTATTCGTTTAGGACAATTTGCTAACCATAATATTTGTATAATTTAATTCCCTTTATGAATTTCTGTATGAATATGAACTGGATGGAGACCCTAACGAATTATTATTTAAAACAAAAGTAAAAATAGTTCACCTTAATTATAGAACTAACTTTACAATACGAGTAGTTTACAACTTAACTAGTTTCATAAATTGTATATTAACTAGGTCTGATGATGTTCTATAAAATTGTCTAAAGTGCACAAAACAAAACTTGAGTTTGATCAGACATTTGAACAATCAGAGTGTGGTGGATTGCGGATGTCAGATTTATCGTAAATTATGAAGATGTAATTATTACTATCCATTTTACTTTCGATAAATGCAAATATCTTTGGAATAATCTCTTTTATTGTAATATTGGAAAGTATTAGCACATGAGTTGTAGATACAATTTATTATTTATTTTGTAATGACCCTCCTAGTCTCTTTATAATTATATTTATTTTTTTTATTTTGTAAAAGGGAAAGAAATTGAAATTGAGCAATCAATATAATGATTTAATTTACCCTTCATATTATTTCTTTTCTTCTAGGTGATGGAGCGAGAAATCAATCCACCGCGGATTGATATGGGAACGACTTACAAAGTGGCAAAACCTAAGCAAAATTCTTTCTGAGGGTGCCATTCACTTGTGCAAAAAATAGATCACCCTCGTCCCCCATTCAATTTTAATAACTATATAATTATTGCTCATGCTTTATATTACCGATTGGGCAACTTTCAGAGGATGCGCAAGAATGACGAAATAAGGACATAAAACGATTTCGTAAAGACTTCTCATGAAAATACTCAAGAGAAGCAAATGTGCAAGATGTTTTCAACCGCCTATTGGTCACCTCGGATCCGTATATTTCAAATGTTCGGACACTGCCTAAAAAACCTATAAGGGCATTAGCGCCGGAAACTGTTGAATTATTCAAAACACCCGAAATGGATACTGGATATATAGAAGGCATTTATTCTCTTGACGTTTCATATTCATTTGCATCAGAAATCGAATCACTTGCAATGTACGAATCTGATGATGAGCGAGATTTTTGTTATTAAAATATAAATAAAATGATTTTTGTAATTTATACGTTTATTATTCTATGAGCTGTCAATCAAGTGGGGTCAACAATCCCACTATCCCTCGACTAAAGGGCGAACAAATAAAATAAACTGGATTTAATTAAAGTGTAACAAATTATAATAATTTCGCATTAGACTGTTAATCTGCAACCTCGGCATATCTATTTTAGATTCGATATTTTGAGTTTTTTAAAAACTGACTTGAGATTCGTAATCAGCGACCTCAAAAACTCCCGTATAGTGAGTTTCAGCTAAACTGAAGGTATTTTTAGGAAAATCTTCCACCATATTGGATCAGCCATTTTGTTTTTTGTAATTTTGACTTCGGATTCGTAATCAGCGATCTCAAAAATCCCTGAGTAGTGAATTTCAGCTGAATTGCAAAACGCTTTCCTATTTTGGCCAACTTTTTGCAATTCGGTCCCAATGTGCGCCGTCCTGTCATCGAATCCCGAACCAAAATCAAATTTATCTGCCCATTTATGGTCATACACCAATCATCTTCTATTGCTCCCTTTATCATCCTATTTGCATTACCTTTTATGGTTATCATCATCAATTTACGACCACCCCCCTGACTCTTTCCCATCTTCTGAAATGGTCATAAACCTCGAAAATGGTGAAAATTTTGATTTTTTTTTCCGTGACGATCGCCGTAAGTAGTTCAATATTTTTTCTTCCTTAATTCCTATAATTAACCAATACCCTAGCCATAAGATCCGTTCCGTTCATTCCCCAATCACTCGGGAATCACCCTTTACTTTCCCGTAGTATTTTGTTATTTGTTCAATAATTAATTTCCTTCTCTTTTTTTTCCTGGTTATAAACATAGTGTTCAGCGGGTTTATCTCGCCCGTCATCCAGGCGACCAACGTTGGATGAAAAATTCGCCAATCAGCTAAAAGTATCTTTTTCCTAAAAGTTCCCAGCATTAATCTATTTTCATTTATTTTAAGTAAATCGGCTGGCCAACTAGGTAAGACCTTTGCTGTATTTATTTCTCGTTCCTTTTCCGACCCGTTACAATTTGTACTTTATTTATTTGATTTATTATTACATTTTTGACAAACTATGAATATAACAAATCTTTATTATTGAAAATTTAACCTCTTGTAACCTCTTGACAGTAAATAAAATTTTGATTCACAATAAAAAGTTTGGATTTGAAGTTGAAGTTTGGCCTTCGGTTATGATGCAAACACCACTAACTCTTATTACAGCTTTAACTTCAAACTCTATAACTCAACTTCAAACCTCAAAGTTGCTGTCTAAAAATAATCTGAATGTTTATTGAAAGTAAATATTGTAAAATTAAGCAATGAATAGGTTTCGCTGATACGAAATGAAATGTAAAAAAAATTAGTATGATTGACAATTAGTCAAATTAGATGAAAGACATCTAAGTTGACAGCCGTTCGATTTCGTGCGGAAATGCCAAGAAGATTTTTTCGGGCAGATATAACGCTCTCGCTCATTTTTTACTTTTCAATAAATTCTCGACAAAGCCACAAAGCCATAAATTCTTGTCAACCACTAAGAAGGTGTTGAAATTAAAAAATAACAGGTCGTTTCCATGTGTAAAAAATGTAATTGCAATTCTAACAATTTACAGAAATTAACATTAATTTACAAAAATAGACATTTTCATTTGCATGCAATTATGATTTCGGTATGATCAAAATTACGATTGCAAGCAAATGACTATGTCAATTTCTGTAAATTAATGATAATTTCTATCAATTAGGGGTCATTCATAAAATATGTAACAGTATATTTCAAGATATTTACCCCCCACCCCTCCCCACATCTGTGACACATCATGGCTTCTTGATATATCCCCACCCCCTTTTCCTCGCTGTTACAGATCGTGACATATAACTCCCTCAGATATTCTCTTTAGAGTTTACCGGCAATTATTAAGGGTCGAATTTTCTTAATCGGAGCTACGACTCCACAACATCTCTGATGGCATTGTAGTTTGTTCTTAACCAAAGTGCATTTAGAATGGTTGCTGATGGCATTAATAATTGTCTGTAAGAAGAAAGTGATGGATTCCCACTTTGTGAAATCGGTAATGGTGGTGGTTGGAATTGATGCGGAAGAACTGAAAACATTGAGGACATGCACTCAGGGTCCCTGCATTTTACTATTTGTATTCATTTGTTTAACATTCGCTAGTGCGTATGTGACATGAAATAGATTTTTTCTCGTTAATCATAGAGTGGATAGGACAAACTATTTCGCACTAGTCGCATGTGAACTAGTCGAGCAGTCGAGCAACAAATGTTCAGC
>JANTOP010012318.1:0-14928 GCA_027564815.1 Symmerus nobilis | reverse complement strand
TCATGGTTATTCATTAAAATGAAAATTGTCGATTTTGAAATTTTGGCGTTTTCGTCGTTTTGCCAGATCGTCGTCGAAATGTAAGAATCAAGTGAACGGAAAAAGTATCATATGAAAATTAATTCACAATTAATTTTTGTATCTGCTATTTTTTAATTTGACGTGAATTTTGGGCGAATACATTACCTTTACTTGATACAAAAGGCAGAAATACTGGCAATTCAAATACATGTAAAAATTATTAGAATCTTGGGTTTCGCTAAAAATCTAGTTGCTATAAAAATTAAGTACTATTTTTGCTTGACTGTTTGTTTCTTGATAGTTATTTAAGGAAAACCAGCCTTTAAAAAAATCCCGGGAAATTAACAATAAATTCCCGGGAAACAGAAAATTGAAAATCAACGAAATTCCCGGGAATTCCCGCCTGGGATTTTCCGGGAGTGACCCTCTAATTGGGACCCGATATAATGATAATGAAGTGCTTGTTAGGAGGCTGACACTTCCAAAACAGGTAAAAAATATCGTATGCACAATTAAATGTTCGGTTGTATAATTTGCATCTACTTGATAAATCCTTGCCTGACCTTCACTACTAGAAACACTACTTGTAAAGTTCTAATTTCTCAATTCATTTGATATTGGACTTGGACTAATGAACTTTGAAATAATCTTAAAAAAAGTCAATGCTTGCTCTTAAGTCGAATATTTCACCTTCATCGTGTGTAAGTAAATACATTGGCAACCCTTCAAAATCAATTTCAATTCATTGTCATGCAATTTGGTTCGCAATTATTATAATTTTTTCCGTAATTAGTTAGATTTGTATTGTATATTTTGTGAAATATAAATACATTTTTTGCTTGTCTGTTTGTCATGTCTGTAAACATTTGTATTTTTCGATAGGAAACTGACATGGTCAACCGAAAATTTCAAGAGATTAGTAAAAGAGCTTTTAAGTTAGAATATTTATAGGCCATCTGAATCTCTACATGCAAAGCTTATAGACCTTATAATCGAAATGGAATGTCACAGTGCGCTATAGATGTCATGCCCCTTCTTCAACATTTTCTCTGTAGAACCGGATCCCCGGGTAAAGTCTAGTAAATTTTGAATATTCACCTGTTCTTTACATAGTTTAATTACAGGTTAGCGTTGCAAAAAAATATGTATAAAACTTACCCATGAATTATCTTTGTATTGTGCCATTATTTACACCTATTTTATCGAATAGAGTTCTAAATATAATCATAAATCAGTACATCATTATTTATGCTTTGTGGTTTTTTGTTATTTATTTATTTATTTTATTTATTTATTTTTATTTTTATTATTTATTTGTAAAACAATTTTCAATGAAAAATGATAATGGATAAGAAAAGTATAATAAAAATTGTGTACACGTAAATTGTATATAGAAAAAGTATAACAATTTACAATTTATCAAGTTACAATGTTACATGCACTAGATTTTATGCGTTTCATCCGCGTTACAGCTCAATAAGAATTTCATATTGCCAAAATACATGGGCGATATACAGACCGTTTTTTTTGCCTATTAAATTATTGACACAATTTTTGGGAAATCTAATTTTAATTTATGAAAAAAAATGTTTTTTTTATTAACAAATTTTTTAATTTGATTTTTTTCTTGAAATTATTGTAAAATATTATTATTATTTCCTCGCTTCAATTTTATTGGCAACAATAAATCTTGTTCGAAAAATTTCGAAATTCGAATTTAAATTCGAAGTTAAATTCAAACTTATATTTCCAAACTGAAAATTAAAAACGGGTTAACAAAACAACAAATTAATTAATTAATAATTAATAATTTTCTCACTTAATATTTCACTTAATAACTAATCGTTTAAATTAAAAATAAAATTAGCCAAAGGAAAATTTTTTTAATTTACTCATCACCCATCAAGAAATTTTCTTTTCTAACCGCATACAGTGGAAATGAAATTAAATAAAAAAATGTAATTATCGCTCGGTGTGAGAAAACTTTGTATCGATGCGATTTGTCGGCGATAATCTCTCACATGAAATCCGATGTTTACAACGATAAAACTGATACTGAAAATTAAAAAAAAAAAAATCCGCAACAAAACAAAATAATATTCGATATAAAATAGAAGAGAAATAAAAATGCGAGCAATAAACACAAATGTAAAAAATATTTTATTTAGTGTAAGTTAAGTCGGTAGATATTAAAATTTTAAATGAGAAAAAAATATATATAAAATTTTAAAATTAAATCATTCACAAATACTTTTAGAAATTATACTTTTTGTACGGGATGTTAAAGTAAAAACGGTCGAATTCGAAAGTATTTAGAAAAAGTTGAAATTTATTTAAGAAAAATTCAAAAATTCGTAAGGTCTCACGCCAAGAAATTTGAATATCGGACATAGCGACGTTTGATCCGAATTTCCCGATAATTTTCTTCGGATTCAAAAAAATGTAATAATGCAGAAAGTTTATAAATTAGTTGAGGAAAAATACAAAAATATCAAAACTAAACATTTTGGGCAAAAGCTCTGTAAAAACTTAAAAGCTCCCAGAAAGCTTTATTTCCCAGACCTTATTTTGAAAATCTATTTTCTATCCAAATAACGATTCATTAACGAATTTCAAATTTTTCCAAAAAGAGCATCGAAAATCTCGAAAGCTCATTGAAAGCTTAAAATTAAAAGGTCATTCTAAATCACTTTGAATCGAATTTTTATCCAATTCCTTAAATTCAAACGAAATATGAAATTTTAACAGAAACTTTGTCTAAACTATTAAATCACAACGAAAGCTCTAGGTTTCAAACTTAATTTTTAAGGTTTAAAATATATTTTCTATCAAGACACCATCCCTTTAATAAAATGTCAACGTTTCCTAGAAAAGGTTTAAAAAATCTCCAAACCTCATTGAAAGCTTAAAATTAAAACGTCATTTAAATAATTTGGAATCGAATTTTTTTCCAATTCATAAAATTTAAATGAAATATGAAATTTTTTATCCAAAAATTTTCAAGAAAGGACTAACTAGGACAATTAATGCCTTCAATTCAATTCATTAAAGCTTTTCTAGAAATTTAAATTTTCATCAGAGCTTTTTAACGAAAGTTTCCAATTTCATTCAAATTTATTAATCGGGAAATAAAATAGATTTCATAATGAATAAAATCATATATTAATTAAGACCTTTGGGTAAGCTTATGGAAGTGTCTTAAAGCTCATTCCAAACATTTTTAAATTTCAATCACGTTAAATTATTGGGATGGAAAATAGATTTTAAAACGTATAAATTTAAAACCGAAATGTGAAATATCCTTCCAGATTTTAAGTTACCAATTTGCAGCAATAAAAAATAGTTACGATTTTGTTGATATTTCAGGTACTGCACGCCACTGCATTTAAGAGTAAAATTAATCGCTTCCTCTTATGTTGATTCGATTTCTCTGTTTCACGTAATCACGGAATTACGTGTACACATGCAATTAATAGGAAGGCAAACATTTAGTTTACCTAATTTTGATTCAAAATTACAATATATGCGAATGTGCGTTAGCTCACGCTCACCTAAACGTTGAAAAAGCTAAGCGAAGCGGGTTTGCATGAATCTTCACACTATATAAAACTCAGGCGCCGCTCTATCTCGAACATATGATAGAAACTAATTACGTCGGTAAAAATATATGTAAAATTTACTTATAATATTAAAATCAATTCATAAAAAATTTGGGAATGAAATAATTGAACTTGTTACGTAGTATTCAATTTCTGATAATGAGTAGACATAAAAATGGTCGGTGACTTATACATTTCTGGGAAAACCTTGGGAATAGCCAGTAAAACAGGGCGACTTTACGAATGGACAGAATTCAACTCAAATTCAATATACTGTCTCTTTTTGACTTTTCTCGACTTTCTCTGACTATTCCGATATTTATGGCCTAAATTTATACAAATTCGTATATTTCTTGTAAAGTAGAAAATATTTTAGAAATCCGAAGATTTCTTGGATATTTAATTTATTCCAATGCCAAACTTTCTGAAAACATTACGCTAATTAGTCTAGTAAAATCATGTTCAAAAAGGGCATGAAGTGCAAAGTTCTGGTGTAATTGTTTTAGTGGCTTACTTTATGTGTTTTGGGGTGCTAAATACCAATCAGAAGTTATCCAACAAATATATTTTTGGTAAATATGAGAAATCGTCAAAAAACCAAAGTTTTTTTTTCGTTAAACTCTTTACGCAAATGTGCTCCTCAATTAAAATGATAAGAACATAAATAGGTAATTTTCTCAACTTTATTTTAATAGTGGACTACATTTGCGTAAAGAGCTTAATTTGCAAGTTATAGGCCAAAAACCAAAAAAACCTATGGTTTTTTGACGATGTCTTATATTTGCAGAAAAAATTTTGTTGAACAACTTCAGATTCGTGTTCAGGACCCCAAAAAATATGAAGTAAGCCACTAAAAACAATTACACCAGAACTTTCCACTTGAAACCACCATTGGACTAGACTAAATTCGAATTATTTCCAAAATCAGTAAATTTTATAATTTACCAATTATAAATCGGAAAGCAATAAACCAATTGCCAATCGGAAACCTTCGAAAACCAAATAGCTATCAGCAGTTACTCGCAATCATGACGTTGAGTAAGCGTAATTTCAAAGAGGGTAAATTACTAAAAAATATTTTATTAAATGAAATCGGACCAATTGCTAAAATTCTGCCCGCCATTTTCGAAAGTCGCAAATCATTACTATCGTTGGATTTAGATATCAAATTCAGTGACCCCAAAATTCCTACAATACCAAGATTGAAATAAATCGGAGCAAGTTTAGTTTTTGTCCGCCATTTTGTCATGATTCTGTTTTGAATTTTGAAAAACCAATTCCAGATTTGCATTCGCGGATCCCAATAAAATAAAATAACATCACATTGTAAATAATAAATGGCCTTGTTGATGATATATAATTTGTAACCGACATTATCTGAAATTAGGACACTGTGAAGGTGAACCATCCTTCCCATCAATTTCTTAAATCTCCTATTGGTGGAAATTCGTACGATATGCGAATTCAGAATAATACATAAAATTAAGCGTTAACTTATCTAATACCCTGTAATATTTTACTATGCAATTACATAAAAAGTATTATTAGGGTGGATCGAACCAACATATCTTGCATACTCTATTTTATGGTTACTAAGAACTATCTTAATTTTATATAATTAAGATACGGAATTTTCCAGCTTCTGGTAACTTGTACTTACCATACGTTTATCTTAGATCGATCGTAAACCCACCTTTCCCTCTCCATTGGCTTGAATCTTACACCACTACGAAGCTGGCTACGAAGCCATCAGTAAAGTACAATTTACAGCTAGCACGGGAGACAATTGAGATATAAAGCAGAGCCAGCGCAGCGCTTCCCTTTATCGCTGCCAGTCTAAATCCAGTGTTATTCATATCTGAAATCATCTCTTCTTTTATTCCTCGGGAGAACATAGGGCATTGCCTTCGCCAAATTTACATCTAATATCTGACCTAAAAACAGACCCAAAATATAATTTGTTTTAAAAGCTTGACTGACTAAATAAAGTATGGGTTTCAAATTTATTTATAAACACATAACATCTACAAATGATTGTTCGTTTTGATCCACTTTGCATTTCATATGATATACAACACATTGGATAGTTCAAACTTAAATTGAACTAAGTCCATTGATTTGGCATTATTTTTGTTAGGTCATACACCATCATACCATAACATTTCCTCCATCAGGACAACTTGAACCAAAA
Source organism: Symmerus nobilis (assembly GCA_027564815.1). Lineage (NCBI taxonomy): Eukaryota > Metazoa > Arthropoda > Insecta > Diptera > Mycetophilidae > Symmerus > Symmerus nobilis. Next base: position 9,117 of record JANTOP010012318.1, on the reverse strand, counting down.
TCCCATTTTTAAATTTAGTATTTGGTCTTCTACATACAAACTTCCGTCCATTGGAACCGTAGATGTTGAATTTGTTTAAAGAACGATCTTCGAAATGATCTACCTAGAAGCTTTAGAATAAATTTCCTTTCGTTTAAATTGGGTGCACCTTCCCGAGTTTTCATTTTAAGAAACAGCAAGGCATTGATTCTATGACATAAGAGGTACTCAGTGAATAATTTTCTGAGTCACAGAATATACGTATGGTGTAGATATGGGTGGCTTAACCCACTTCACCTCTTAATTCTAGGTAAATTATGATATTTCTTAAATGCTTAAATCTGCTGGTTTTTTTTAATTCCACCTAAGCCTATCAAATTCTATTTTTATTTGTTGCATTGGGGCACACATTCAACCGTAATATTTTTCCTTTTCATATTTTACAAGTAAAATTTTTTAAAACCGCATTTCGGAGAGGAGGCCGGAATATTTGATCCAACAGAATTTTTCTATTTACGATTAGCCTTACGTCTCACCAATACCTTTCCATTCCGACATTCTGAATAGACATGATAATGATAATTATCGTTAATTAGCACTATTTATTCAATTGGAAACGATTCGTTCACGATACTCAAATGCCATTAAGTGTATTAAGACGTTTTAGAACATTCTCAATTACAATTTACTAACGGGTTATTTTCTACAAATAAAGGTTAATTAATATAAGTTAATTGGTCAGGCATTTAGAAAAACGCATTTACTTTACATAATAATTGAATTATGAACAGAGATCATTATGAGAATTATGAAAAATATTAACTATTATGAACCATTAATGTAAAAATTATTAATTTAATTATGAATTCTCGACGAATAGATATGCTAATGAAAGATAATATAATAATCTAGTACAAATTCATTAAAATAATATTACTTAAATTTAAATTTATATTTTTAATAATTGATCTATCAAATAGTCAGAATTAGAATTTGAATATACGCGTCGATAATTGATTATAATAATTATATGGTCAGTTAATGATGAGCCTAATTTCTATTCGAAGAAAAGATATATACTTGTATCACGAAATAATTATAGAATAAGAATTAGAATTATAATAATAATAATAAGAATAATAATAGAATAAGATTGTGTAAAAAATAGCCATTAGAAATAGCCATGTATTTTAAATCGACTTCAAATTGTTCTACTCTTAAAAGGGGGAAAATGCTCCTAAAACAATTCTCGAAGAAAAACTTTCATTTTGGAAATAACTAAAGATAAGATTCAATTATTTAGAAATTTGGAAAGACAGACAAGCATACATATTAGGATATTAGGCATCAAAGCAGGGCCGCGTCTTCCATACAATAGTTCAGAAACGGGCCTAGGGGCCGTAAATTCTTGGGGCTCGAATTATGATATTTTTTAATCCAAACTTTGGTTTTATCTTTTGGTTGTTTGGGGAAAAATTAATTTGATACTGAGAACTTATTCACACACCTCATATTTACGAATCTTTTACATTCAATTATTTGAATTAAAATTCGAATTCAAAATGTATAAAATTTTATTCAAAACATAAAGCTCTTCTTTTAAAGTTCCGTTGCTGTTAAATTATTTGAATGAAAAATAGGTGTCAACGCGAATAAAATTATGTCCCAAACCCAAAGCTTTCTTCGAGCTTTTAAACTTTTATGGAGCTTTTGTAGGAAAATTTCAGGTTTGATTCAATTTTATTTTTTCAGAGTAAAATAGGTTTGAAAGCGAATAAAATTCGATTCATAACTGCGGAGCTTTTCTCGTAACATTTTGAATTTTGTTGCAGTTAAATTATTTGGATGGAAAGTAGGTTTAAATACGAATAAGATTACTACATACCAAGGTTGAAGCTTTTTAAGCATTAAAAGCTTTCGTAGAGCTTTCGTAGGGAACTTTTCATATTTGATTAAAATTTAAATATTCAGATTAAAATTATATTTCAAAACATATAAAAATGTATTCACAACTTAAAGCTCGTAAGTTTACGTGGAACTTTTGTCGGAATATTTTGAGTTACGATGTAGTTCATTTACTTGGATAGAAAATAGGTGTCAATACGAATAAAATTCTATCTCAAACACTAACTAAATACTCTGAGCTTTCAAGCTTTTGTAAAGCTTTTGTAGGAACATTTCAGATTTGACTGAAATGTAATTATACGGAGTAAAATTAGATTCCAAAACCCAATATAAATTTATTTTCCAAAACTTAAAGCTTTTGCTGAGATCCTAAGTTTTTGCGGAGCTTTTACCGTAACAATTTGAGTTTTGTTGCAGTTAAATTATTTGGATGGAAAATAGGTTTTAATACGAATAGTAATTCATTCCAAAGTTGAAGCTTTCTTTGATCATTAAATGTTCTGAAGAGCTTTTGTGGAGATTAAAATTAGATATCAAAATGTATAAAATTTTATTGAAAACTTAAAGCTTCTCTGCAGAGTTTTGAATTATATTTCGTGGTCCTTTACAAAAGTTTCGGATTTCATGTGCATCAAATAATTGGTTTGGAAATGAATACTTATTGAGGGCCCGGCGACTCAAATAGAGGCCTAGGGCTCGTGAATATCTTAACGCTGCTCAGTACCACAGGTTGTGATGATGTGATCATTTTCTTGACTTTTGAATTTAAATTCAAAATTTTATTTTGTAAATTTTATCAAATTTGACTGAACTCATTTTTCCTCCATACCATGCACTAAATTAAAAACTAATTTCAGGGTCTTAGGACAAAAAATTATTTGACCGAAATATAAGGTTGGGAATGTTGATGAAAGGGATAGATGGCATGTCTAAGTTCATCATTTTCCTAGCAGTCCCGAAGAAAACTCCACATAATGCAGGCCACAGACTTCGTGATTTTTCATCGTTCATCATTCATCGTGACAAGCCATCGCGCCAAAACTGAGGTGTGTGGGGCTAAAACTGTCACGATGGACAGTCACAATGAATATCTGCCGATGCTTGATTTTCATCGTGACGTTCATCGTGCATTGTAATAAAACCGAGGTATGTGGGGATTTCCTTCCATCGTGACGGTTTAAATTCAGTATCGTCTCGTTTCAATTGTAGAGGTACAATAATACATTACGGTAATAATAAAATACGGGTTTGTCTAAAATTCCCTATTATAAAATAAAATGGATATACAAAAACAAGACAAGAGTTTTTAATTGAATTTATTGAGGCCTATAAAAATTGGCGTTGCCTGTGCCGCTGCTACTACCAGAAAATGTGTCTTATTCATCGCGAAGACTGTTATTTTTGCCTGAGGTCTGTGGGCTCATCGCGCGTGTAAACCAATCACGATGGCTTGTCACGATGAACGATGAACGATGAAAATGCACGAAATTTATGGCCGGCTTAACGGATAATTCTGTTCTGGTAATCGGGAAACTTAATTACACCAAATTGTTACTAAATAACAGGGTAACAATTACTGGAAGAAAATTTATCTTTGGAAAATTTTGGTTAATCTCAATTTTCTATTTAGTGCTGGCATGCCATCATCATTTTACTGATCTAAGTCAATAAATTAAAACAGCTTTAAAAGACCCATACTTAGTTGACAGCTGTGTATAGCAATTAGATCTTTCGTCTATTACTGCTGAAGCTAAAATATACCTCCTTAATATGAGCATAACTTACAAATTATCTCTTTCTTAAAAGCTTATTTAATAGATATAAGATAGATTAATAGATTATTTGATAAGAAATATGAGTATGACCTTTGCGTCACTAATTGTTACTAATATATCGGTATACAAATTTAGCTAATCAGTTTTACAGAAAAAATAAAATAAGTTCAGGGAAATTGGGTGAAATTTTCTTAATAAAATTTTTAATTCACAAGTTGAACTCACAACTGACGAATCGGAAAATGATCAATTGGCCAAAGATAAGCTTGTAATTAGATTAAATAATTTTCTATCTCAAAACCCTGAAATAAGTAGTTAGTATAGCTAATCAGTTGTGCAAAAAAAAATCGATTCAGTCAAATTGGGTGAAATTACCTTTAAAATTTTGATTTTAAAAATTATTCTCAAAATTTACAAGAAAATAATCAATATTTGGAAGCGGAGCTTGCAATTGGTTAAAAAATATATTTTTTTAAAACCAGGAAATTAGATTTTAATAGAGTTGTCCAGAAAAAATCGAATCCGCCAAATCGGGCGAAATTTTCTTAAAATTTTGAATTCAAAAATTGATGATTATTCAATTTAATTTGATTTTCAAATAAATTTCTCGACGCAAAGCCCGTAATTGGCTCAAATAATTTTTATCTCAATACCGCGAAATTAATTTTTAATTTAGCTAATCAGTTGCCCAGAAAAAATAAATTCAGCCAAATTGTGTGAAATTTTCTTGATAAAATTTCGTACCTATAATATCTATTTATTAGATTATCTGATAATTTGTACGTATGAGTACGTATTTAAATTAAAGTATGACGCGACTAAATCAATGAAATTAATTTATATTAATGTCTAATTCAACGATATAACTGTTAAAAACGGTCCTACTATTCCTAAATTTTTACCGTTAACTGAATTCAACAATATTTAATCTTAAAATTAACAATTCATATTGTTAACCCCTAAAATTAACCTGATAACAAGACACCGTTAAATTTTAAGGAATCCACCTGCCCACAACAGCGGAAAAAAGTTCAATAAACTACAAAACAAGACCTGCATCCAATAAAAATTTCTTCATAACAAATTTTCGTTTTTATAAATTCTTTTTCAAAAACAAATTATTGCCCATTTACTAGAAAAAATTATAGGCCTTCCAAAAAAAATTCTAAAAAAAATCGTTTTCTTGAATGAAAACCCCACATAAAAACATAAATTTACTTTTCACACAAAACAACACGATAGATAAATATAAATATAAAGATGATTGCCGAGGGTCCCGGGTGATGCCAATTTCGATGTTAGCGTAATTCAAACGGATTGGGAGGGCATCCTTCAAGATTCGTTCATATTTTTTAATTTTTTTTTTGGATTTTTTTATAATTTAATTAAATAAATGGTACGTACGGTGGATGGGATCAGATTACATAATGGCTGAAATGGGAGAAATAAGTAATAATAAACGATTATTTATAAGATAGGATAGATAAGATAGATATCGAGTCCAGGAGTTATTGCTATTTTACCCATGACCATAAATGACATGGAAGGTATAGTTACATGATGATATATTTATGCCCACTAATTAGTTGTCCAATGTTATGTGCTATTTATCATTTACCATGGGCATCACTAACGATCGTCGGTATTTGGAAGTTACTGACGATCCGTAACAATATTCCTAATTATTTTCTACTAAATAGTTATAAATAGGAAGGAAAGATATATATTTCCGTTGCAATTGATACAGATTCGCTAGTGATTTCTATCTATATTTCTGAATGGGATATTAGATTTTGATTTTATAAACATACGAGTAGATAGGATAGAAGATAAAAATCTACCAGTTATTTGAAATATTTCTTTTCCGTGTAATTTTTCCAGTCAATTTGATTATTTAAATATAAACTTATAATAGAGTTTTTGACTTGAATATTAATTTAATAAAAAAAAGCTATAGTTGTAGGGGAATATTGGAATTAATGGACTATATTTAATACATTACATCTTAGTTGCCCTCCTTGTTTTTGTAAAACCAAAAAATATAAAACTAATAGAAGAAAAATCCCTTGCAAATTCTCTAGCGCCATCATTTTCATTAAATTACAATGATGAAAAGCTTAAATAATCATCAAAGCTTATGCAAGAAAATAGTTTACTTTTTTTATCAAAGATCTCTATAACCAGATAGAAAAGTCATAATCACTGTTTTAAAGCGTGTAGGAATAGAAAATAGAAACATTTTAGAAGTAGAGGGAAAGAAATGTAAAACAAATTCTTTTTTTTTTATATAATAATCGGGTTACCAAGGATACGAATTCATCAGAATGATTGTTACTTGTTACTGATGGTTCTAAAAAAAAGCTTCTCGAAAGCTACGGTCAAAAAAGTCTCTATGAAATTTGTTATCCATATATTATATTATTCTTGGTAAAACACAAATTTGATATGTAGTTCTTAATTGATTGATTGACTGATTGAATCGAGAGCGACTCCTTCAGTATCTCATTCCACCTCACATTCCTCTATTTGATGTATAGTGTACGTATATGTAATTAACAATTTTTATTAATATGCACATACAACGCTCACCTACATAATAGATAGAAATTTCTCCATTGTAATACGCAACATGAACATATAATTTTTTTTTTGGAATGAAAATTAAATTAATTATATAAAATGAACAATTATTATAAATCAGATTACACAGGGACCTGCCAACTTATTTAAACAGTTCATTTTTCAAATTATCAGGCTTTATTTAATTCAATTCAATTTTCTATTAAAGAAACAAGAAATTGTTTAATTTATTTTAATTGCGACTAATTCAGTTAATGATTGCATTATTAATGTCTAAGATAACATATATACCTAAGTTAACTTTCAAGAAATGCAAATCTCAACTCATAATGAAAAAAGGTCAATTAGCCATTATACGCTTTTAAAGTTATTGCTTATTTAAAGCTCGCTAATATTTATTGTGATTAATACGTATCAGCAATAATTAAAAGAACTTATGTTCTGTATGCAAATTTACATTTAGAAGAAATTGGCTTAGTATATTTCAGTAAAACTAATTTTAATGCTTTTAAGAAGTATTCGACGTATTTTATGGTACATTTTTCTCGAGATAACATTTGGAACCCAAAACTGGTTCCAAGGTCAGATTTTCTTACGACTAAGTAAATACTCACTTCTATATCGCAATATTGCAATCTTAAATACAGTGCACCCGCGATAGGGTGAACAAAATAAAACTTAGGCTGTTCACGTTACCGAGATGTTCATGTTATTGGATAATCCTTTCCTTATGAGCATTCATATGCAGTTGGTAAGCTGTCTCAACATCACTGTAATTTTCTTCAACCGGCGGGGTTATTTTGGTTTCTGGATCTCCGTCAATATTCCACACTATTATATCCTAATATGTTACTAATTGATCATAAAATATTTGTTATAACATGCGGACATTCTGATTTTTTAGAATTTGTAAATCATCTTCTCTGTCGCTATAAGTATGTTCTGTATAAATTTCTCAATCATCGGTAGGGTAAAATTTTTTTCAAAGCTTCACTCAGTATGAATACGGCATCTCTTAAAAATATGAAGACCCTTGCCAGAAGACTTGTCCGATAGTAAAGTTTGGTTAATCGAATAATATTCTGGTCCATCGGCTAAATTCTTGGGGTCACATTAGGTGACATGTATAGGTACCATGTATATTTATTATCTTTGACAGGCAGTTCTTTGGCTGCCAAAAATTCTGTAACCTATAAAGAAAGCCCAATCTATTTTATATTGACTAGTTAATTTAGAGAATATACCTGAGAAATAAAACATTAAAAAACCCAATCTTTTAAATGTATGTTGTCATCCATGCTGATTTGGAATTTCTGTAATCCACAGGTAGTTCGTTTCTTGAATTTTTGAACCTAACCGTCGCCCGCATTGAACGTAGTAGTGCCATTTTTCCTCACATATGCTTTATGAAGAGTTCTTGCGATAAGTGCTTTAAAAGTACACCATCCACTGGTGGATGCATTTTACTCTGGATCGTAAACCACTTGTAGAGCTAATTTTTCATTTTAGGTAGCTCCCCTTTTTTAAGCGTCTTTCATGTTATAACGTAGCTAATGTAAAAATTTGTGTAAAAATAAATATCACCAACAAGCGGTGATCTATCATCGTACAGTTGGTCAATCAATATACCTAGAGATTTGTTGAATAAAATGTTTAATTATTTCCTAATCTACACTATTTACTTCGTTCATCAAATAATACGTTATAAGCAGATTGATGACATGCCAATGGAAAAGCCCTTGTCGAGCACTATAGCTGAGATAGTAATCCAGCGTCATTTGGACGTCTCTATCGAAAAATTTGGTATACTTCAATTAGTAATTAATTATTTATTTAAATCGAAGTTCAAACATTTCTTACTCTTATATAGATTTACCCATATATGACGAGTAAATTGTGCCGAAGCGTCAGAGGATCAAATAAAAAAAAGCAGCAATTTTAATAATTAACGTTTTAATTTTTATTCTGGCGAAACTGTTGACCACTAAACCTGCAACAACTATTAAACGAATATTGACACTAAAAATTGAACGTCATGAGACGTAGCAATAAGCAGTAGTAATAATTGTACAAGTAAACTTTAATGAGATTAAAAACACGTTGTTCTCTAAAAAAAATTCAATGCTTTTATTATTTTCTATTAAAGTTTATTTAATTGTTTTGTTTTTTGATACAAAGAACTAAGCACAATTGAAATAAGCCTCCAAGTTCCGGAAAAAATACTAATATCGATAAATAAAAACTCAATTTCATTAAATCTAATTAATGTGTCAATATTATTTTTATTTCATCTATATTTATCTGTTATATTATCCAAAAACAAAAATAAAACTTACAATTAAATATATTTATAATTAAAATTAAAAATTAACATTTTTGAAAATAATTTTTATTGTAGAAGAGAAAAATAAAAATAAATAAAGTGCAAAAAATCCATTTTTTTTAAATTATTAAGAAGGGATTTTTATAGTTTGACGATTTAATGGTTATTTTATCCAAAAAAAAAAATTATATTAAATATACTTAGATATCATTTCATTGTTATTAAATATTTATTTTTAATTAATATTTAAAAGTATATTTTGTCTACTTATTTTCATTATTTATTGAATTATTTTGTATAAAAAAAAATAGAAATAGAATCGGTTGATTAGAATTAACTCGCCAGTGTTTTTTTTCTAAAAGATTTATTTTTATTTTTATTTATTTTTCATCATTATTTTCCTAGAGAATTAATATTTTACCAAAAATTTCGTCATTTTTATTAAAGTTCTTGATTTTTCATTTCTTCTTCTTTTTTGGATAAAATTTTCTAAATTAAAAATTTTGCCAACATATTTGTATATAATTTCCTTAAGTTTTTTTTTTTTTTTTTTTT
>JANTOP010012307.1:0-14929 GCA_027564815.1 Symmerus nobilis | reverse complement strand
ATGTGGATCGATGAAATAAAAATCAAGTTACGCCGTCTGTTAGAAAACCGCACGAACTTATTCAAACTACTATTATAAATTTTTTTGAGAACTTTCTTCTCTGAGAAATTTCTTTTTAAACAAAACTTTTGAAGAATGTTTTAGTTCAGGTGAAAATTTCTCGATTTTTGTTGAAAACTGTTGGGGAACCCTTAAAGAGACATTCATTTTGGAATGAAAGTTTTTTAATTGCTTTGGGATGGAAAGGTATATCTTTGATATAATTTCCAACATTAATCAAAATTGTTTATAAACCTTTGTAAGCTAGATTAATAATAATTAATTGTAAATCCTACCATACTAGTATGCATTTATAAAAATAAATTATTTATATCAATCAACCGCTACATGTGAGTATATTTTATAGAGATGAAAAGTATAATAAATTTTTTATTAAATCCAAAGTACTTTGATATGGTAAAACAAACCGAATTAATTACTTGAATTGAAATTTCAATTAGTTAAATGTTTTATAAATATTTTATTTTACTTAATGTTTAAAATTAATTACACAATTTTACATACAGATGAAAATAACTCAAAAAAATACTTTGGTGCGATGCAGTTCCTTTAATTCGTTTTTTTTTTGGCTTAATATGGCTGAATATTGAAAATTATAATTTCGTATATAAATGAATCATTTACCATACAAATAATAATAATAATTAATGTCAGGGTATGGAAAAACACCTGACGGTATTAAATCAAAATATTTACATTTATGAAAATTGTTTTATCAATTTTTTATTCTCCGTTTATGTACGACGTTCACTTCAAAAATTATGTTGTTACATTTGGTATTCGAAAATAATAATGTAATTTACAGTGAGATTTAGCTATAAAGTAATTCCAAAGATAGTACAAAAATTATCAACAATTATCAACATCAATTATTAACAATCTTCGATGAAAATACATAATAAATTGATCATTGGTTCATTATAAATTAATAGTCGTCAAAACCGGATCAGTTTTAACCGAATTTCACTGTGTATTTAAATGGATCGGTACTACATGTGAAAATGTTTTGATGAATTTTCCGGAGGGTAATGTCACAACTTTCATATATAAAATATTAATAAAAAATTGAAATATACAACTGATTAATTATTTATTTCTTTTTTAGCACAAGTATACATTTAAATGCTTTTATGCTATAAATAAACATGCAGTGAAAATGAATTTTTTTCTTGGAGGTTTTGAAAACATTTTTGATGAATATTTCAATTAATATATTTTCTTTTTTTAAATATAAAATTAAAGTTAAAATAAAGTTTATTGCATCATTCATTTATTTTTATATTCAATGAATTTATATATGAGAATCAAAGGAATTTTTATTATCCCTATTCGAATATTTGAATCTGTTTCAGGATCAACAAAAAGTGCAGAACGTTCGGGTAAATTTATCAATATTCTAAAATAATCAAATCATCTAAGTAGCATTAGTTGGAATGTCTGTAGGAATAAACGGACAAGACAATTTTCACTATTAATTTCCCATTTCTCTAAGAAAGAAATATATTTCAAAAGCAATTTTTCATTTTTAATATGACATTAATTTCTCTCAAATGTTGTTTTCTTTTTCTTCAAACAATCTTAGAAAATGAACGGAAAAGATTAGATAAATAAAGAAGGAATTTCTTGTATATTAGTCAATATAGTAACACCATATATAAAAATCCATTACAAAACTAATATAATTATGAATAGGAAAAAAAAACATAACAGCAAATTTGTACAATAAAATGATCAACAAACACATAAAATTCCAATAAAAATGTCAGCATTATTAAAAAATAATAAAATTGTTGATATTAATTATATAAGAAATGGAGGAAATATTAATATACATTTACAAGCCAATGAGAAATTGTTACAAATTGACGTTAACCGGAAAATAGAAAACGTTATTAAATTAATTAATTTAAAGAGAAATATGAAAATATTATTTAAATAATTGAATTGAATAAATTACCCTTTAATATTATTTGAAGCATTAATCACTCAGTTTGATTACCCAAAATATATTTTCAAATTAATTACTATATTCTTATATGAGCTGGATTGATATATTTTCGTATTTAAACTTTCAAAATACGAAATTTTGTAATGGAAATGGACTTTGAAATTTAGTAAGTCAAATAAGTATAATACAAATAAGACAGATTTTGGTTTAAAATTATCAAACATTCCTCTCGACCCCATGCAAATTATTTGGAGAGTTTATATATAATAAATTGGATGTTATAGTAATTCTAATAATACGCCATTTTTCAGCAGCTATGAGTTTACGAATCTGCGAAGAAATTATTGACGAAAATATATAATGGAAATATGGGTTGGACGAAAAAAGATTGAGCTAATTACGATTCCGAATATTAGGAAATTTTCCAAAAACTTTAAAGTTGAATGAATGGAAATATCCGGGAAATCCGGAATTTCATGAAAATCTGAAATGTCACAATTATTAGAAAATTTGTGTAATAATCCCGAACGGTAATAAACATGGGGTAAACTCATCAACTAGCCGTTGTCTTGACTCCGTCCGGTCTTAATAGAAATCACAGGATTTGTATATAGAAGAGGCATTACCAAAAATTCTTCACTCAAAAACGGCTTATTGGATTTTCCTTCATGATATGCCAAATTGAAGGAAGAGGATTCTTAAAGAAAAATTTAAGATAAGATACGACTGTTTTAGATCTCTGAACTATCTACCCTAAAAATATTTTTAACTTCCTAAAATCTGTATTAAAACTGGCACCCAGTATTTGTAAACGTGGTTTCAGCAACGAAAATTACCAGTTTTTTGAAAATGGCAATTATATCAAAATACACTCAATACTGTTTTTACACGGTAGATACCGGAGAAAACCGTGTATAAAAAAACCGTGTAAAAAAAGACATAAAATCCATACAAAAACCTGGTGTACGTTCCTAAGTTTTTTAAAAAATCGAGGAAATTTCTCAAATAATTCAAATTTTTTTATTTTTATTCAAATATATAAAAAGATAAATGCTTCAAAAATAATTTACATACATTTGTTGTTTATTTGTCTGACAACAAACGCATAAGTTTTTGATTGTTATTAATTTCGTATTAATACGAAAATAAAATGAACTGCAAATGTTGTTCTTACCGTAGTTTAAATGATTGAATAAAGGTTAGAATTTTTCAGCGCAACAACTAAATTTGAATAAAAATAAGCCACCAGGTATTTTATTTATCAATGACTTCATTGTCTAAAATTTCAGTGCTACTAATCTATCAGTATAAAACATCGAACAATTTTAACCATTCACAATTAACAATTTTTAATTTTTTACTACTTTGGAATTAATAATTCTATTTATTATTACGTATAATTACATTACTTATTAATGTACCTAGATACTAAAATTCCTATAATTGAAATAATAAAACCGTGCAAAACCAAAAAAATCGTGTAAAAAAGTAATTAGGGAAATTTTTTGAACCGTGTAAGAGTAAAACCGTGTAAAAATAGTATTGAGTGTAATAATATTCCTAATACTTGCTGTAGGAAAACGTTCAAATTTTTATATAGTCTATTTTTTAAAAAAAAATCTACCTCCATTATTTACTACGTTACCAAATTTGATACATATCCAAGAAAAATACAAGGATTTTTGAAGTGAAACTTCTTTGCGGAGGGTAAACCAAAAATTGATGTAACGGAAGTTGGTTGGACGTTTGGCTTGCCAGCGTTTAGAAATGTTTCTATACCGAAAATAAAGAGAAATGTATTCCATACTGAAAATAAATGTCAATGCAGTGGAGACGCTAAATACTGAAGTCAGCATTTGGCTAGTCAGTCGTTTCGAAATATTTCCATACCGAAAATAAATATTGAAGTCAGACATATCCAGACGTCAAAACCAGTTAACCAACCAACACTTTTTTTCTGTAACAGGGTGACCCACAAAAAGTCTTTCTCTTACAGAGTGACTCAAAAAAAATTTTTACTCAAAAATTTTATTCTCTCTTACAGGGTGACCCAAGATTTTTTTATTACAGGTTAACCCAAAATTTGTTTTCTTATAGCGTGACCCAACAAATTTTTTCTCTTACAGGGTGACTCAAAACCCATCTGGAAATTTTTTCTCAAAAATTTTTTCTCTTACAGGGTGACCCAACATTTTTTTCTTACAAGGTGACCCAAAAACCATTTGGACCCAAAAAAATTCTATCTTTTAGAGGGTGACCCAGAATTTTTTCTTACCAAAATCCATTTCGACCCAAAAACGAAGCACGAATTTAATTAAATTGTCCGAAAGAAGTTTCACTTCAGCAGTGTTGTCAAAGCGCACATGTTTTTTATTAAGGATATTCCGGATGATCAAGAAATACTTATCTTACTAAAAGATCCTCCATCAAGTATCATACAAGATATTCGATCTATTTAAATTTATATATTTAATTCATAAAATTTACTTATAATTTAATTTATATAATTTAAGTTACCAATTTAATTTTAATGTAATTGGAAAAAATGTTTTATTGCTTCATTGGTTTTAAATAATTAAATTAAAAATACTTAAATGTACAAAAATACAAATGAACATGTCAATTTTCGAATATAAGATGAAATTTTGATAAAGAAGAAATTTTGTCACTAAATTTCATTAATTTCTTCAATTTTTTATGAAAAGAATTATTCAATTATTAAATAAAGTCAATTTCATTCAATACATTAATAACGAATTGCTAATTATAAAAAATTGAATAAATAATAATTAATAAATTTATTAATTAAAAATAAACATATCAATGTAATGAACTTTGTTTTCTTCGTCCATGGAATTTAGGTAGTGAAGATTTTTTTAAGATATTTTTATATATTTAAAGTACCTACCAATATTCCTTGCAATACACTAAGAATTGCAGGCCAATATCTCTACTGAACAAAGAAAAACTGAATTTTGGCCACTAAAATTACCATTTCAAACGATGTGCGGTGTTATAGTTGTTAAATGGTCCTAAGACGATTTGATGATGTTTGGCGACAAAAATGTGTTGCTTATAAATACAATTGGATACTTAATAATAGGAAAAAATCAATCTTAATATTAAGTATAGATTCATATACAATACATAATTTGAAATTTCAGTATATGACAATCAAATGTATAAAAGTGTAAATCTAGATTATAAAGTGTAAATAGAGTCCTTACTTAGCAATCGGTTAATAAAAATAATTTCCATTTTGTCTGCAAATTAAAAAACATAAAATATTCCTAATCTCTAATTTTCATATTTTCATAATTGCAAATTTTATTACGCCTTCTCATCTATCTTTATATTACCGAAGCTTTTGAAATCATAAAATAGATAAGAATAATTATTCCAAATAAGATTAACACAATACGAAAGCTTATGACGCAAAATCATCTTATAAAAATTTCACTGACACATCGAAAAATGTGGCAGAAAAACAAGGCAATAAATAAGACATAATTTTCATTCTTCTACTAGATAGATCTTTCTCAATAGACAAATATTCCAAATGTCTAACAAGATGCGGAAAAACTGATGACAAATAAGGTTCGAAATGAAGACAAGACCCAGAGAAGACAGAGAATAAATAAATTTTTATTAATATCCAACTACATGTCTCGCGCTGATTGCTTTTCCTAAACTAAACATGAAATAATGGGAAATGGAAAAAATGTTTTCCTTTAAAAAAAAAAACCAAGAAAAACCACAAAAAATCTATCTTGAATTTAACCAACTTTTATTCATTATTTTTTATCGAACTAGTTATTTGATTTAATACACCCGCTGTAAGGGACATAATCAAACAGAAAATTTGTCTCTTTCAATTATAAATTCTATTCTCCGAATTCTTATATAATAATAGATGGATGAAGCATCCTTTTTAGATGACGAGCTTAGTTTGACTAATATATTAATTATTCCACAACCCTGGCGATCTGAAATCGTTTAGAGGAATATTAATAGTACCTGTCTCTTGGGATTTTCTTCCCAACAATTTCCAGAATTTCAGAAAAAAATTGTATGATACAGAAGAAACATTTTGTATTTGTCTGGGTACCACAATTCCTAAATGGTGGTTTGAACTAATGATGTAATGTTTGCTAAACTAGAAAAAAAATAACAGAATAAAGAGAAAAACCTGCTGACTCGTTTTCCACAATTTTTCTTACCATTGTTTTTCCTGGCCGGTTTTTCAATATTAGGTTTATCCATTCCATTTTTCCAGCACCAAAATAGGTTAATTTTTATTGTTTATATATTTACCCTAACTCAGCCTTTTCTATATACCCACATGCCTTAACCCATTATTGACAAAAATATTTTTTGCCGTATAGCCAGAAAATTGGGTGTGGATGGTATTTATTTTCCAAACAATTGGAATGTTGTCCGAATCCGAACAGGGGTGGTTCACTACCTTCACCACCCATTGCGATTTTTGACCAAATCCAATGAATATGAAATGGACGAAATGGATTTTCCATGTAAGTTTTGTATGTTGTACACATACCGAAACATACAAGTAAATCATGCAAAAATATGATGGGATCGAAAAGAAGCGAATCATCTTTAATAAGAATTTTTCCCTGACACATCATTAATCACATTACCACGGTTCTTGGACCTATTCAACCGACATTGTTTTCGTATTTTGGACAATAAGGCAGTGCCGTGCACTCTTACGCGCAGAAGGTGCACAGCGCCCCTGAAATATTAACAAAATCGTAACCAATTTCTATTTCTGCAAACTGCTAACTGATATCTTATCTACAGTCTTGTGAAATTTATCCAATAATTTAAAATCTGTGAAATGCAAGATTTTCTGAAAAAGCTTTAAGAAAGTCCCGAAAGCTCAGCCAAATCTTCTAATTAAAATACTATTTTAGTCAGCATGGAATTTAAGGTTACTCCTAAATTTAAATTCGAAATTTTTATTTAACGGCTCTGTGATAAAATCGAAAGCGCTAAAAATGTTTTTATTTAGGATTTAAATTTTCAATAAGCTCTCGAGATATTTGAAGCATTTTTTCTGATCTCAATCTGGATGGAAAGCCCTTGTAGAGCTTTTAATAGTTTGGAGAAGCTTTCTGCGATAATTCCATATATCAAATAAATTTAATAAATCGGATAAAAATTCGATTATAAAAGACATTTGAATTTTAAGCTATTAATGAGCTTTCGAGATTTTTGAAGCTTTTTATTTGGGAAATTTATAATTTCGTTTAAGTTCCGTTATTTTGACAGAAAATAGATTTTAAAAAGTAAAAAATTAAGTTTGAAAGCTTTCTTTGAGCTTATTCTGGTTTGAGACAGATTTTGGGGAAAATCTCAGATTTTATTTAAATATAATGAATCGAATAAAAATTGGATTCCAAATTATATAAAATGACATTTTAATTTGAAGCTTTCAATGAACTCCCGAGATTGTTGAAGCTTCATCCTCGAAATAGTTCAAATATTGTTAAGGGATGTTTATTTGGATAGCAAATAGATTTTAAAGCATTTAAAATTAGGTACGAAACTTAGAGCTTTTATTAATCTTTTAATAGTTTGGATAAGCTTTCCGTGAAATTTCATATTTCATTTACATTTAATTAACCGTATATAAATGTAATTCCAAGCGATATGAAAACACATTTAAATTTTAAACTTTCAAAAAGCTTTCGAAGTTTTTTTTTACGAAAATTTGAAGTTTGGTTAAAGGATCGTTATCTGGGTAGAAAATAGATTTTAAAACATAAATAACAAGGTTCGTAAAGTAAAGCTTTCTGGGAGCTTTTAAGTTTTCGTAGAGCTTTTATACGAAAAGTTTAGTTTTGATATTTTTTTATTTTTCCTCAACTAATTTATAAACTACCTTATTATTATAAATTACCTGCATTATTACATTTTTTTGGATCCGAAGAAAATTATCGGGAATTCCGGATCATATGTCGCGATGTGCAGAGAAATTTCAACTTTTCCGAAATATTTAATTTTTTTATTTTTACGTAACTGTCAAAGCAATAAGGCTTATAAGGCAAAGGAATTCTGCATATCTTATGTAGATGTTGGTCGCACGCCACTGCAACACGGGGTATTGGTGATTGGACGAAAACAATGTACCATTACGGCATTTCATAAACAGGTTGATATAAAAATGATGGGTCAATAAATATCAACAAATATCAAAACCACATCCAGAACTGTATGAAAATATTCCTTTATGGCTGGCTACCAAAAATTATCCTTCCCAAAAAAAAAAATGATTTTCCTTCATTGTTTTTAGTTCATAATAACTTTATGCTCCAATAATTGTATAAGTTCGTCCTTATCCACACTAATTGAATTGAATAAAAGAAATAGAAAAAATGAGAAACATTTTTTTTTATTGAAATTATTAACCGAAAAGAACTAAAGGAAGAGCAGGATTACATAATAATAATAATAAATTTTACTGTATAACCCAATAATTATTCTTTTACGGTTCACGAACACTTGATGAAAATTATTTTTTGGTTCTATACATGATTTTTTTTCCGGAATTACCTCATACAGAGAATAGGATATACCAATCAGGTGGTTTTATATAACAAATCAAAAGTCATTCTCTATAACCCATCTTACCAGTTAAAATATCCTTTTTTTTATTCGTTGTATCCTTGATACAGTTGTTCGTTTTTTTCATTAAAATAGACAAACGAAATGAAATACAATTTGAACGGAAAATGTATTGTTTGGTGGTTGATTTTCATGTGTGTAATTAGATGGGACCTCTAACCGTTTCAACGACTGAAAAACCACACAAACCATATCAATATAAACTTTATTGTGTATAATATGATACGATATAAGTAGATAATACTATCTATGTGCACAATCATTACTATAGACTTTTTCAGTTTTTCTTTAGGGGGATGTGGTTTCCACATAACCAATATCGGGACTCCATTGAAGGGTTTTCCTCTTCCTTGACTTAATTTTTGATATGGAATCGGTTTTCCTTCTGAACCATTAAATTAGATGATTAAATCTTATTTTCTAACTAAATAACATTTTTGAATTTTGGTGAAACAACCCATGAACAGGATATACCGTTTATAGGATATATACCGAAAACAGACACCTAAAGTTATTTAATTTACTTATAGTTTACGGTTTTCTACAACACCCTGTTCTCTACTTTTCCTTTAAACTTCGAAAATTCGAACTCTTATAGATTAAATTTTATTTAGGCTTGATGTATATATAGAAGTTATACTCAACCATTTAAACTCTGATATTATTATGTAGGAAAATTTACTTATCTAATTTATATCTCTTCATTCTGTAAATAAAATGTGGTTGAGATCCTAATACCGACCACAGATCAATTTCAGGGGTAAACAGAATAAATGGAAATCAAAGACAAATTTTTGGTTCAAAATTAATTTAGATCTGTAATGTTGATGAAACCCAACCAATTCTCATGAGAAATAGAACAGATTGAAAATATTTCTGCGAAAATTTATTTGTATATAAATAATAGAATTATGTAATTAGTATGTTTTCGACAATATAATTATTTCTAAATTGATATAAAATTTATTCTCAAAGATTTTAATACATTTTTGGAGTAATTTTTCATTATATAAGTTTACTTACGCAATAGCGTAGATCTATCGGCGAAATATCGATGATTGATTACCTATCGGAAAATTAATTAAAAATTTTAAAAATATCTATGCAAAATCGTTAATTCGGTTTTAAAAAGTCAATCAACTTTCTAAAATTTGGGAGATGATTTATACTAATCTATTGGATATTTTTGAAATTCTCGCGAAGTTGTTTTGAACTTTAAAGTTTTAGATTTCTCTATAAAATTTCTTGTTCCCCTTTTTTTAATTTCGACCACTCTCTTTTGAATTTATTTTTAACAGTTAATCACAATTAAATTCAAAGGCAACTTTTTCAAATTCATTCAAAGGCAAATTTCAAATAAATTAAAAACGACTTAATTTTTATTTTTATGGTCCAAAATTAAGGATTAATCTTAAAAAAATTACTCTTTATTCATACATTTCCAGTGCGCACGACATGTGCAAAAAACTCCTTTTCTCGTTCATAGGCCAATTTCAGTAATTAAGTTTATATTCATATTTATGACGTAAATGCATCTATTATGTAATATGCAGTATAGTAACGCTGTTAATATTATACTGTTGCAGCGTGACGAGAAATTTCTCTTTTAGCCACATTGACACTTATTTACCAACATTTAATTGATATTTTTAAACAACCCCGGCGTATATTAATAATACACAGCATTTGATATGTCTCCCCTTCATTGAAAAAACCTTTTTAGAAATGTTCATTTGAGTTATAGGATATATTATTTCAAAAACTATTTATTTGATTTTATTCAGATTTATATTATTCGAAATTATACATGTGTCCTGACAAATTTCTTTCCCCCAAAAGGTCCCACGCTCCTCGCGGTTCCCAATATATTCGGAAAACGGCTCTACCGATTACTTCCAAAATTTGACACAATATTTTCGGACAGGCTTTCTATTTCGCAATGTAGAATTTTTTTTTTTCACTTCACTACTTTTTTTATCAAGCTATAAAGGTGGGCAGGTTAAACTTAGGTAACCTGCCAGGTAGAATCCAGTAAGTCAATCCAGGTAGAAAAATGAATGTCAAGTTCAATTAGCCGCCAATTCTTGAAATAATTTTTTTTTAAACCATTGGGCATTGAGTATAACATTTTAAGATTCTTTTTATTTGTATCCCATCAACCGACTGAATGTAATCTTGGAAACCGAAGATTATGCGGGCGAGTCCAGTCGATGTATATTTTTAAAGAAATTGGTCAGCATACTTCATTCTGTATACTTGCGAATAAAACACACCTGGATAAAATCGAACAAATAGTTTTTAAGATAATAATTTTAGAAAATACATTTTTTGTAATAATAATAATTAAATTAAAAATCATTTTTAATAAAATAATAATTTGAGAAAATAAATTTTTGGTATATGCAAATCAAGCTAAAAAACATCGTTGGTTAATAACCAGAAAGCACTAATTGTAAGTCAGTCAGTGTAGCATAATGAATCGACTTTATGCTATTAAAGTCTCTTAACTAGGAAGAGGATAGTTTCAAAGATATATATAGCTGTGAGTTGATTGCATTAAATCATTTTTCCCATATGTTTTAGAGATATTCATAACTTCAAAAATCGATTTACAAAAAACTGAATTTTTTGACTTAATGCCTTCCGGTTGTAAACCGACGATATTTTTTATGATTTTCAATACTATGTACACGCGGTTGTTTTATTATTTCCAGGCATCCTAAATGTTCCATAATACTCCACAAAGGTTCAAATCCACGGTGAGATACATATCAAAGGATAGACAAATCACAAGGATTTAAAACATAAAAATTAAAAAATTAGAAATATTAGCAGGATAAGATACCTATGATAGTTTATGTACCTCAACTATCGTATTCTAACTAATTTGTTCTGACTTGGAGGTTTTTCCCTGTATCCTTCAATCTTTGGTTTTTGTACAAAAAAAAATAAAATTTGATTCAAATCGTTAGAAATTTTTCATTAAATAAATAATAAGTACAAATATTACTAAAATGTATGATTGATTACCCCTCCTCCTTTGCGGGTGATAGTCATTTTTACCAAATGGATAGACTTCATCCACCATAAACTGCATAATTATTTGTCATACGATATTGAATGTACCTTCTGGAGTGTCGCACCGCCTAAAATTGTGAATTATGGTAAAAAATTGGAGGAAGATATGAACATGTCGGAACAACAGAATATCCGATTATTTTTATCTTATATTATAAATTATATACAACCAATTATTTAAAAGTCATAAAATTTGGTTCCGGAAATTCCGAAATCGGTGGAATAAATTTTTGTGGTATTTCAAGAACTATTAAGATATAAGAAAGTTCTACAAATTGCAACTTTCCTGAGTTGAATATGTTGTGCAATTTCCTTTCTTAATTAATTCTTAATTATTATAATTCTACCTGGGACTAAAACCTAGGATTCTTAATTTCTTATAAATTATAGGTGTTGTAAAATTGTCCTATTTTCAGAATTTATATTTCCCAATTTTATTGAAATTACAATTTCTATGAAATTTTTCAATTTTCATAATTTATTTATCACTAATTTGTTGTTGAAAATTTATAAGATTTCAAATGTTCGTAAAACTTATTTGGGTAAAAGAATTGTTTGCAGGATTTAGTTTTCCTCCGCCACCTTTTTGCAATTCGTTGCATCTTCTCGCATTCGCTTTTATCCCAATCCGATATTAGATGCATCTTAGCTTAACAACTAAAAATGATATCGTATTTCACGTGTTTTAGACCATTAACTCTATATTTAAAATTTCTTGTTACAATGCTCAAAGCGATAGATACTTAAAATTCGGAAGATTAATATCTATTAATTAAAGCCATCTTTGGGATATTTAAAGTTCCGACTTTTATAATTTTCCTGGAAGATTAACTTATAGCATTTCCATGTTTTAATTATTAAGAAGGTATAGATATAGAATCCTATTTAGTTAATTTTAAATATATTATATATGAAAAGGTATAGTATAATGTATACATAGAGAATAGGTAAGTCTTCTAAATGACAACCGATATTGAAAAAGGACTACAACTCGGATGATAAAAACTATGTAAAATTGATAACCATATTTAAATTACATAGTTTATCAATTTAAATGTCCTGTGTTTAATACTATTTATTCAAACGTATGACTCATCTTCGGTTGTAGTCCTTATTTCAAGTCGCCCTATTTCTTAGTTTACTATACCATCAGTTAGGTACATACAAATAAGTATACATATTGGAGATTAGAAAATGTATTTAACTTAACGTATATTTTGAATACAGAATGTTTCTAAGAAAACAAAACAACCCATTTATAGACACAAATTCAGATATTATCTGAATTATTTTCTCTAATATTAACCCTTGTTAGTAAAGATTTACACTTTGAATGTAATTTTAACAGATGCCTGACCGATATCTCGAATATAATATACAAAGTACCCTTCGAATATTACATTTTGCTTCCGAATTTCCAGAGGAAAATCGTCTTAATCACCTCATCACAAAAAAAAAAAAAAAATGAAAGGAAATATTATCAGAGAAAACAGAATATGGATAGAATGTGGTGTTATGCGTGCACGTGCACAATTAATAAAGCTACTCGCCCCATACAAAAGATTTTCCATCGAATATGAAAATTATTATACTAAAATTCATAATTAATTCTAACACTCATATGTGGATATGTATATACGTATACCTATTATCTTAAGACTTAAGCCGTTTCATATTTTAATTATAACCGAAGGGTAAAAGACTATTAAAATACACCCATACTCAAAGTAATTGAACTTTTCAGAGATGTAAAATATGGTAATGGATTTAAAATGCTTAGAAAATGAAAATCACAAATATATTCATTGATGACCTCATTCCCTACTATCTGATAAATAGAATTTGTTTTATTATTTACGAGTTAATCAACAAAAATGTAATTATCGATTAAAAATAAATGAAATTAGCCAATTATTTCGTTGCCCATAAAATTGTATGAATAATTTTTCAATCCAATAAATTACCAAATATTACTACAAAACGAACATTTAGTAAACCATTCAAAATGTCGAATTTAATGAACTTTAATGAATTATAAATTAAATTGTAACATATTATTTAATTATCATTTAAAATTGTTTACCTGTTTAAGTTTTTCCAATTTACATGGAAATTAAATGGATTTTCGGATTATTTGGATGCAAGAAAAATTAGCTGAAATGCATGAAATAATTATAATGTTAAATTATTGAATCATTTGATTACCTATGATTGCCTATTCCGATATTAACAAAATTATTAATTCGTAATTATTATAATTCGTTATTTAATTTGTACCTCATAAATGCTCTTTTTATGGAGATTTTCTCTAAATTTTTCTTCAACCATTTCAAGGAATAAAAGTAAATGCAAATTGAGCGAGAAAAATAATGAGCTCATCCCATTTAGATAATCTGTGTTGCCTACAATTACTGAAAAACTGTAATTTAACTTCTTATTTGATAAAATTATTATTTATTTAAGACTACATGAACCTTAGGTACAAATTCGTAAAGCAAACTTTATTTGGGAAGTATTAAATAGGGTAGAGTTTGGAAATAATATAAATGTTTTCAAATTGTTTGTCTATTTGTTGTAACATAACCAACGGAAATGTTTTTCAAATTTTCCATCGATATGAAATTTGTTTCACCGTAAGATGGTATGCCTTAATAAGGTGTGTGGATAAGAGATTAGAAGAAACTAACGCATCACTTTGTGCGTGTCAAGTAAAATATTTAAACGCCAATTACATGTGAGAAAAGCATAAAATGTAACATAAAAAACGCTGGAATCCATATGTAAAGAAAAATTTAATTTTTTGGTTTGGTCGTCATTCTAATCATCGGTAATATAAATCGTCAATATCGTCATCTCCATATTTTCATCTCCTAAATTCGACGTCATACTTACATTCACTGGTGTAGTTTTATTGTGACACCCGATTTAATAATGAATCCAATTATGCCAATTAATCGCATAATTTCTATAATGAGTCAATAACGAAATATGTATAATGAGTTCAAGAGTAATTAAAAAAATTAGCATTTAACTTTATCTTATAATTATCCTGTTTTCTTACGTAATCATTTTTATTAAACAAATTTATTTATGTTTTTAATCCCAACCAATCTATTGGGGTAGCCCGTCAATTTGCCGAAAAACAAATCACCGAAAAACAATTCACCGAAAAACAATTCGCCGAAAAACAATTCA
>JANTOP010012296.1:0-14934 GCA_027564815.1 Symmerus nobilis | reverse complement strand
GAGCAGAAGTGTTTCAAATAATTATGTAAATTTGTGAAGTCACAGGGCGTTATTTGTTATTTAGCTTCTCCTGAAAAGTAGTGTTTCTATTAATTAGGTGCACTTTTCTAAAAAACTATTGTACCTAACATTTAATTTTGTTTTGTTGGAAATGTTGCACTATTGGCTGCCAACAGAATTGAGTGTTTTTTTATATTTTGGTTACGATTTTTTTTAACAAAGTTTTTGCTTCATAGAAAATTCGAAATAAATTATTTTAAAGAAATCCTTTATTCACTGAAATTACTCTTGGGAGTGCTCTGAATAATTAAATTTTAATGAAATCTGAAAAGTTTTTACAAAAGCTGTGTAAAAGCTTAAAAGCTCGTATATCATAATTCGCGCCCAAAGAATTGACAGGTCCAATGTCCGGGCCTAAAATGTTGTACAGAAGACGCGGCCCTGATACCACCTACTCATACAAATACATTTACAGCCAAAAATAATTAAAATAAAAAAGCATTTAATTTCCTGCAATTAATTATCAACATCAGACAATTTAATTGTATATTTTCTTGTCGATTTTTTATTATTATTTAATATTATTATTTATCATACGTTATTTTAGACTAGATAATTGAGATTACGTCCATTAGTGGATATTATAGTTGGGCTTTTACAATCTGATAAGAAAGTACTACAGTTATCGAATTTATTATTAAATTATGTGTACATATATATGATAGGAGTACATTTTGTTGTCAGATAGAGAAGGACACACTTCGGTGATGGTGATTCTCGATGAAATTAATCGACCACCTATTTTATGGGGCGTGCCCAGGATATACCGTTTATTTAAAACATTTTGAAAATCGCATGTGTCCCGAACACATAGACAATGAAATGTAGGAATTAGATTAGATTAAATCAGAAGCAGAGCATATACATTTAGAAGATTTGTTGCGTTTTCTATATAAGTAATATAAATCTTAGAGATAGTCCGGGACTAAGCTGGAATTTAGGAGTAGATCTAGCTGACTAGGCCATGGATTTATTTGTCCGCACGACTATTTCTAATATTAGCTAAATTAGCGGAGTCTTTCAATATTAGTTAACTCTTTCGCATAAGTTGTAAAATTCCAGTCTGGGATTTAAGAATTCTTTAATTTTATCCTTTTGTAAAACATCACTTTAAAATCGAACTCAAACTAAGAAGTTTACATTAAAAAAAGACAAATTAACCCCTAACTAATGTGTCTTAACCTTCTAACAAAACGTGCCTCGTGGCTTTCTTAACAATTTCATCTATTTAACTACTTAAAACCTAATTTCTTTCTAATCACTACCCACTTTCTTATAAATTGGTGAAATAAAAATTATGTAGTTAAATAGGGAACATAAATAATAAATTTATTAGCTATATAAATATTAAATACTAAAAATGTAAAATAATTTTATGATCATCATTAAATTTACACTTTTATGCTCTAATAAAAATTACAAACACGAGAAGTTTAATATTTTTTTCAATATTTTTCTAATTACAATTTGATGTCAGGAAGTTAGTGTTAGACAAAAAATAATTCAACGATTTTCATTTGATTAGAATCGGAAGCCTTCCTCCGACTAATTATCATTTATTAATTAATATAATATGTTACACCATAAATATGTTAATAATAGATGAAATATCTTAAATGCAATTTATAGAAAATAGTTTAATTAAAGATCGCGTCCCATTTTGAACACAAATTCTGAGATGGGACGTTATCTCGATTTAAAAAATATACATTGGGGTACTTCATCTGTTTATGATTTGCTTATGGTTATTTTACTAGTAATATATCATAGTTACGTTCAGATTAATATTCCCGACAATCTAATCTTGAATGTTAGAGTGTTTACAGGAGTTCTTAGTAAGTGTTGCTATACTCGACTGGATTCTACTTGGTTTCCGAGTCTTTGAAATTTAAAAGAAAATTTATAAATTGTAAAATTATCTATTTTGAATGTTCTTCCGTCAAAAATGGAGCTCTGCAAGCTAAAAACAAAAACAGAGCTAGGTCAAAACCTCGAGTTAGTTTTGAATTGAAAAAGTTGTTTGAAATCATTTGCCAATAAAATAGTCAAGTTTGTAAAACTGGAATAATTCATCTAGGAAGCTTTAGTTGAGCTAAACTGCTCATACATCCTTGATGGTATTGATTTTAACAAACTCAAAGTTATTCAGAATTCGGTTGAATCTATCAAATTAACCGTTAAGGTCTAAAACGATAAGACTCTGCTTGAGAGAAGGTAAATTTGTGCCGAAAAAATGATCCTCAATTTTTACCTACTAAACTGTCTTTAGCTGTATATAGCAGCAAAATTATTGAAAGGATTTCTGTAAAAAAGAAGAGAGAAATGAATGAGCGATAATAATACTCTTAATCTTGTGTCACAAGAACTAATAATAGTTGAAAATCAAAAAGTTTTGACAATGGAGAAGAGTTAGATTTAATATAAAAAAAAATGCGAAAGAACCTTCAAAAGAACCTCCGAAAGTTATAGCAAATTGAAACAAGAATTTTTGCTTTTCAGAAATACTGAAAAACGAGGAAGTAATCTTGAAGATCGGTACAACGAAGTCTATCTATTGACAAGTCTACTTATATTTCAAATGAAAGGACCAATTCAATTTCTGCAAAATTTGTGTACGATTAAGTTAGATTGAGAGACTAACAGACAAAGCCACTCAGTGCGTTAGTATTTTTAAAATTTTATAAAAAATAATATAAAATTATAAAAGCCAGAAATGCAAGGAAGTCAAATAAAGAGGACTTGATTCGAAATAAGGATTTAACAATTATTATTAAAAAACTAAAATCCTCACCCAAAGGAGCGGTAATAAATTTAATATTTTATTTTCCATTTGGGTTCGGTCTCGACTCGGAATCGGCGATTCTTAAAAAATTTGGAATCGCACTCCTCCAGTCCAATTTTCAGAAATACGCATTTCTTTAATAATACGCATTGAGTAATATAGGGTACAGCGAGGTTAGAAGCGACAGGGGCAAGATATGACGGACAATTTCCAATTCTTATTTTCTATACTTCCAAATTCTTTCTTATTATTCCAAAATTTTACTATGTTTTATTATTTTTGGAAATTAGTACTGTTAAGGGGTCAGCTCCCCATCGCAACGACTTTTTTCAAGATTTTTTTTTGGGATTTTTTTTATTTAAACTTTCTATACATTAAAATTGTTTTCTTGAATAAAAGATTGGGAACTGACCCCTTAATAACTTAATATAAGAAAATAAACCTTTTTTTTTACCAAAATTAACCCATGAGTACAAGCGCCGCTATTTGTTACGCCGGTACTCAGGGCCGCAACTAAATTTCTCCTATAAATCGACAGATTTCCGGGCCCTGGACCTTCACTTTGGTTATTATACTGAGTACTAAATTATTCAACAAGTATTTCAACACTTTTATTGTCTTTAATAGATACTAGAGCGCTCAGTCATTAATTTATCAATAACAGGAAAGAAAATTCATGTTTAGCAAATTTGCGGTGTACTCAAATTGCTGCACGTGTACTCAAGGGTTAAAGAAATATATGAAATTTTTTGCCTATTATTCGGCCCCCCCCCCCCCTCCAAGAATTTCTTGAAATGGCTACACTGATCTCAAGCAAAAAAAAAAAAATAGAGACTTGGGAAAGAAAAATTGAAAAATATGCGCAAAAAAAAAAACTGAAAGCTAACAAAAATAGAACTGAGGACTATTGATGCCTTGTTTTGTGAGGATAAGTGGTCAAAAAGTTCAATGGGACAACGTTTCCTCCTCGAAAGGGGCTAATTAGTATAACTCAAATAACTAAATCTCACAAATCTTTTATCTTCCATTTTGACTAGGACACATGAGCTTTTATAGCTAGATTTCTGATAACGATCTCTGTTTGATATTCCCGGTTTTTTGGGATTGTCCTCAGTGTGAGGTTCAGTCCCATCCAGGTCAGCTTCAAATCGATAGATTTGTATGGGATTCGTTTGATTTTTGACGATTTTAGTAACCACTTATTTTCTACTATCTACATCACAGATCTATAATCCGGTTACGAATGAATGTTTTGATTATGACAAGATACTCACACAGGATGATTTGGAGAGCATCAGAAACGGTGATTTTGATAATAATATCTGGATACCAGAGCCGATTGTGGACACCACGGATACTGTGAGTAATACCTGGACTTTTCTTTTAACAATTTTATTCGGCTTGAAAATTGTATATTCAATTTCTTCCATAATCTAATAAAAAAGCTCTCATTTATTATCATGTCTATCATCCAATTTCTAAATTGCAGTAAATTAAGGTATAATATTATTATTATGTACATGAAAATGGCATTATAATTAAAATGCATATTTCTCTTCTATACGGAGTGCATATTTATTATGCATTATGCATTAAATGCAAACAATTATGTGGCAGGTTAATAAATTTTGTCCCAACGAATGATTTTCATTTGAACTTTTTTTTTCGTTTTATAATTTCTCACTGCTTTTTCATTGAATAAATATAAAAGAAAGAAAATGTTTATTAACCCTTCGCATGCTATTCTTAATTATTAGAAAATTTCCTATGTGGGAAATATCCCTTAGACGGAGTAAATATAACCGAAAGGCTTAATTGATTTTAAGATCCAATTGGAATTAAGATAATTGTTATCAGATCCCCTTACCGATTACGGGTTAATGAATATGAAGGATACATTATAGAAAATATTCATATAAATACAATGTTGCAGGTACATATCTACAGTAGGGGAGACCGGGGCGTACGGTCAACATTTCCATATGGTGTGCAGAATTTTATGATTCCTTATTCATGAGAACATTACTCAGTGCTATTACTAGAGTGCATGTCAAATATTTTCTTCGGTCGGAAAATAGATAAAAATACAAAAATTAAATATTTCCGAAAGGTTGGAATTTATCTAAGAAAAATTTGTAAGGACTTGCACCGAGAAATTTGAATATCGGACATCGCGACATTTGAATCGAATTTCCCGATAATTTTCTTTGGTTACAAAAAATGTAATATTGCAGAAAGTTTATAAAATAGTTAAGGAAATAATATAAAAATATCGAAACTAAATTTTTCGTACAATAGCTCTCCAAAAACATAAAAGCTCCCAGAAAGCTTTATTTCCCGGATCTTGTTTTTTACGTTTTAAAATCTATATTCTATCCAAATAACAAAACCTTCAAATCCTTTAACAAAATTTAAATTTTTTCCAAAAAATCTTGAAAGCTCGTGAACGATTAAGAATAAAAGCTTAAAATTAAAATGTCATCCTATATAATTTGGAATGGAGTTTTTATCCGATTCATTCAATTTAAATACTAAATGGAATTTGCGCAGAAAGTTTATCCAAACTATTAAAAGCGCAATGAAAGCTCTAAATTTTGAACATATTTATTACATTTAAAAATAGATTTTCTATCTAGATAAGGATCTTTTAACAAAATTTCAACTTTTTTGAACATAAAGCTTTAAAAATTTCGAAAGCTCATTGAAAGCTTAGAGTTAAAATGTTATTTTATATAATTTAGAATCGAATTTTTATTCTATTCATTAAATTTCTATAAAATTTGAAATTTTTAATAAAAGCTTTCTCAATCAATTGTAAGCTCAAATAAAGCTCTAAGTTTCGAACTTAATTATATACATTAAAAATCTATTTTTTATACAAATTTCGGTAATTACATAAAATATCAAATTTTCCAAAACAAAAAAAAAATACTTCAAAAATCTCGAAAGCTCGTTAAAAGCATATACAGTGGCGGACATTGAAATTTTTCAAATATATTGCATAAATCAAGTTAAAACATTGTTAATATTTTATCAATATATTTTATTTCAATAAAGATGACTACAAACTAAAAACTAAACAAAAGAATTTTAAACTAATACAATGTGTATGGTTCAAAAGTCAAATAATCCAAAAATTGCCCTGGACAAGGAAATAGGGACAATCACTACTACGGTTAAAATTCAATTTAATTTAACGATTTCGTCATTCAAATTGATTTAATATCAATGGTATCGGTTAGTACTTGTTAGCATGACCCCTATTTTTTATGACTGCCTTACACCTTCCTGGCATTGACTCTACCAACCGCTGACATCGCTCAATGGGAATACTATACCATACCTTTTGTATTTAAGTCCACAATTCATTAGTATTCCTGACTTTTTCAATAGACACAATGTTTTTGATATCAGTCTTCAGCTTCTCTATGGGATTTAAATCCGGAGACTGCGCTGGCCAAGTAAGTACTGACACCTTGTTATGAAAAAGAATTGTTTCGCCTTCTTCGACATATGTTTCGGGTCATTATCCTGTTGATAGATACATTTAAGCGGCATATTCTCATCAGAAAACGGCATCATTACTGTTTGTAGAATCTCGTCAACGTAGATGTGTCCATTATTCCTTTAATCCAATATATTGGACCAAAACCATACCAAGAAAAGCATGTCCATATTTTAATGTTGCCACCTCCGTGTTTGACTGTTTTTTGTGTATTTTGGATTGAATTCTTGGTTAAGTGATCTTCTTACATATTTTTGTCCATCTGAACCAACAAGATTAATCTTGGATTCATCGCTCCATAGAATATTCCTCCATTTCTCGATTAAAAAGGGACCATCCCAATTTATATGGTCACTGGAAAATGTTAACCGATTTATGATGTTTTTTAAACTTAAGTAAGTAACTTTTCTAGCTGACCTACCTATAAGGTTACGTTCCACAAGTCTTCTGCGAATAGCTCTAGTGCTAATATCTAAATTTAGCTCATTTTTTACGTCTTTAGATGATTTAAATGGCTGAGACTTGATTAATTTATTGATACGTCTGTCAGTCTTAGGCTTCGTTTTTCTTATACCTCCACGATTTTCTTTGGCTTTTTGTGGTTTTAAGGCATTGGAAATCATATTTTTGGAGCAGCCTACTATTTGAGCAATTTCCCTAATGGATTTTCCCTGTTCACGCAATTTTCTTTTAATGGATATCTCTTCCAGTTCAATTTTTTATTCACAAGTGTTTGTTAATTTTTCTTTAATAACGCTACCTGAATAAATAACAATTTAATAATCCACCAGTTAATACAAATTTGATTAGAAATTGTACAAGAAAATACACTGTCCCTATTTTCGTGGCCAGGCAAATTGTGTTTTTACATGACATATCGGGATTCATTCAAAAATAAAAATTAGGACGGAGTGCGTTCGCTGTTTTTTTGTACTAGAATATAGACGCGGTTAATTTTAAATATTGGGCGGGCTACGAAAATTATATCGAAAACCAGAAATAATAAATTTAATACGATTAGATCGGTGTCTCTATTTTAATGTCCACCACAGTATTTATTTATAAAGAGAAATAAGAAATCTAGATGCCTCCATGCTAATTTGCCGTTAATTAAATTCAATTCAATTCATTAAAGCTTTCGTAGAGATTTTAATTTTCCACTGAGTTTTTTTTAACGAAAGTTTCCGATTTTATTTAAGTTTCTTTATTGGGAGATGAAATACATTTGATAATGAATAAAATTATATTTTAATTAAATGCTTTGAATACGTTTTTGGAAATTTCTTAATACTTTTTCAGAAAATCTTCAATTTTGCTGACTTGAAAGAGCGTATAAACTTTTATCCGATAAGATAACTCCACGTCGATGGAGAGTATAGATCTTAGAAAACAAAACTTCAAGTACCACATATCTTTCATTGATTAGAAGAATCCCCAGATAGGTGGACCATAGGCCAGATTACGAGACTTTTTTATTACCATATCCGCTTTCCAAGAAGTCACGATGTGCCACAGACAAAATATTTTGTTGCAAACAAAAGGGCATTAAGTTACAAGATTTCTGTTCGGTCACGAATAGCTCCGGTCTCCCCTACTATTCTTTATACGGAAAAAAATGTACATTTATGTACACTGTACAGTACATACGTTAATTAAGCTTTAACATTAAGACAAAACCTGGTAAAAATGTGTTAAAAAATTTAAATTATAACATAAAATGTCATACACACCTAATGGTTGTACATAAATTTGAATCATATTTTCTATAACATTTTAATCATTGCGCGGCCTGAAGGATTCTCATAAATTATATAAGTTTTTTTAAGCCCCAAAAACTGCAAGGCATGAATTTTCTGTTTGGGGGCCGCCAAGAAGTTATTATGTCAAAAAAATGTAATATGTTTATTTCCATATTTAATTGGTATATCATTAAATTTTTGTCATATTGCCAGAAATATGGGTCGATTAAAACAAGGGAAAATGTAATTTAGAGGAAAATATTATATCTTAAGTATAAACACCCGACTTAAGTCCCGTAAGTTTCTATCCATAATTGAAACAACATTTTTATTTGTAATTCTTATAACATCTTAAAATGTTATTGGGAGAATAGAATTAAATGGGTTAAATTTACTTTAAGATTCCTTACTTTTATCCGAAATAATTTGGTTATTGAAACAGGTGCTAAGGCCATATTTTTGTCGCATGTTCTCTTCAATTACCTTAATTTCTTCTTGTTCATATTTATAATTGAAATATGAAGTGTGGCCAAATCATTTTGCAAACGGTGATCAATTAAATTAAATTAATCATCTAAGTAAAGTAAAAATAAAACATAAAAATATTTGAATAAATTTATCATCTGTCCTTCTTGATATCCCTTACATATCCTCTATATGCCTTTATATCTATACGGTTGATTTGAACGATTTGAGGCGCATACTTAATTTTTTTTTGGGATAATAAATTATGTGAGAATAATATCCATATCCTTATCCATATGTGTTACGAATCAGAAATTGTCCGTTAACGCAAATAATAATTTTATAAGCGACTTAATTTACTACCAGAAGTAGTACCCGCCATTCTTCTGGTGGAAAGAAATTGGTTCTATGGCTGTTTTTCTCAACGAAACTCGCCAGTTCAAATAAAATTCTGCATTTGACCCAGAACTCTTAGAAATTTAACTTGCTATTAAACATTTTTGGTACTTTATCGAGGGTCAAGGTACTGTTTTCAGAAGAACAGATCAAACTCCCTCAGGGGACTTAGTAGTAGAAAATCAAAGTTCGGCGCAAATCGCTCGTCAAAATTTAGGGGTTGTTTTTTCGGAATTCTGAAAAATTACTTTCTTCATTATTCGTTTGAGAACAATTTTGCGTTTTTAGATTTTTGAAATCTCGGAAAAAATGTCCGGGAAATTCAGTTTATCTACTAAATGGTTCACAAATTCATAAGAATTTTAAGGGAAATTTTGTTTTCTTGAAAATTGTTATTTTGGCATTGAATTCAATTTTATGAATGAAATTTCGCGAAATTTTCTGCAAGTGAAATTTCGAAAATTATAAATATTGAGAAAAACCTTGAAATTGAAAGATTTGTTTGGTAAATCCTCTACAAATTCATCTAAAATTCCCCAATTTTTGGTGCTGTTTCTAGGAACAATTCGTGCTCTATTTCTGCCATAATGGGACGAATGTGACCCATAACTCAATATTTTCCAATTTTGGACACAACAAGTCAAAATATGAGTAAAAAATGGTTAATACTCGTTATATGTTGACGAAAAGGGCAAGATGTTAGGACGAAATAGTTGGAAAAGTCTAGAAAATCCAAAAAAAAGTAATTGAAAAATTTAGAATAATTGAAAGAATTATGGAAAGTTAAGTGCGGGAAAAATCAGAATGATTCGGTAAACAGTCCAATTAAGGAGAAAATTAGTCGAAAACTTACCGGAAAAATTATGAAATTCAGGGAGACTTACAAACAACTTTGTTCTTTTTACAAAAATATAAATCAAGTTAGCAGATGGTCCCGCTGGTCAATTGAATCGTGTGATCGGGCCGCATGCGGCCGTAGTTTGCCCACCTCTGTACTAGAGGACCAGAGGCATA
Source organism: Symmerus nobilis (assembly GCA_027564815.1). Classification (NCBI taxonomy): domain Eukaryota; kingdom Metazoa; phylum Arthropoda; class Insecta; order Diptera; family Mycetophilidae; genus Symmerus; species Symmerus nobilis. Next base: position 4,973 of record JANTOP010012296.1, on the reverse strand, counting down.
CCCTATTAAGGACATATCCGTTCAAATTGTGGCAAAGATATTTGTGTACAGTATAAATAAGTGAAGCGAAATACCTTTAAATAACTATTGAATTTTAATTAAATGTAAGATATAATTTGGAATGCCCATCACTACAGGTCACCACCTAATAGATGGATTAGAAATTATTGAACCGCCAATGCTACCCCGATAAAATGATATAAAACAATTAACAATAGAAACAAACCACTTATCACAAAAATTCATTGAACGATAAGATGAAGATCTGGACATTAGTGAGTAAGCTGTGCGATAGTAGGCAGGCAGTAAAAAGCATGAATAAATAATAAGATTTTTTTAAGAAGTTAAAAATGGAAAAACGTAGAAGAATACCTGAAGATTGACCGTTTTATCTCATTTTCCCGACCCATAATCTCAACTTCGTGTGCCTTTTGGGTAAATAACTAAGTGATGGGCATGTTGGGTTATTTAACATTAATCAAATAAATTGTAAATATTTTCGCATTTTCAACAATAAAAACCTAATTATTGTATAACTAAAAAAGAAATTATCTAAATTACCAAAATTTGAAAAGAAATTAAGAGATCCCTTGAGGTATCGTCACAATATGTGCCGCATTTTGGTATCTCGTCTACTATCACTACCGATCGAGGTGCTCAATTTGAATTGTGAAAATATTCCACAGGCAATTGAGAGTTTTATTGATAGTAAGGGAAAATATCATTCACGGTAGTGACAAGCTCCCATTCGTTCGCCTTCTGTATCCGAACTTCAATAAGTGAGGATCTGCAGAGTTCTCCTGCAGAACTCGTTTATGGACAAGGGCTTACTATACACGCTGAATACCTTCTCGATTCCCTAGACCCAAGATCAATGGATACCCCAACCTTCATTGGCTAATTGCGCCTACATATGCAAGACGTAAAACCCGCCCCGACACGATCAAACGAGAAACAAATTAAATTGATTCCGAGAACATTATATACTGGCATGCATTTTTTCGTACGAATTGATAAAGTCAAACCGAATCTCACTCCGGCATACGAAGGGCCTTACATAGTGGAACGTTGAGTTCGGAAGAGCTTTTTTTTTGCAATATAAAAGGTAAAAACACGGCCAGTCTCAATTGATCGATTCAAACCAGCATTTGGCACTAAAACTAAGCCAGTCTGAAATAATAAGTTAGGTTATGAATGGTGGGTTACAACTAACTTCAATCTTTTTTGTCGTTTTCACTGGAAGGGGGTACTGTGGTGGTTCAGACCATCACATTTTATACACCTTGAAATTTATTTTCTATCCTAATAATTTAAAATCAGTAAAATTGAAGATTTTCAGAAAAAGCTTTGAAAAATTTCCAAAATCTCATCGAAAGCTTTCAATTAAAATAATTTGGAATCAAATTTTATTCCCGATAATTACATTTAAATGAAATCCGAAATTTTGGAAGGTAAGTTCCGTGAAAAATAAATGCTGCAAGAGTATTTTACATTTCGGTTTTAAATTTATTCGTATTAAAATCTATTTTCTATCCCAATAATTTAACGTCATTGAAATTAAATTGTTTAAAAAGTTTAATTGTCTGAAACGAGCTTTAAGAAACTTCCAAATACTTATCCAAAGCTTTTAATTAAAATATAATTAATATAAATTTAAATCGGGAACTTTCGTTGAAAAGCTCTGTGAAAAATTAAAATCTCTACAAAACCTTTAATGAATTGAATATATTATGGTGAAGGCATTCATTGTCCTTGTTTGCCCTTTCTTCAAAAATTCATCTATCGGCCTGAAATTTTGCATAAATATATGAAGACAACAGGGAAAAAACAAGGAAGGTCACAAAATGTAAAAAATTGAGCTAAGATCGCCATTTAGTAGAAAAGTGTCTATATTTTATTATCATTACATCTCCTCGGAAAAAACATGGCACAGTCAGCTAATACCCGCGTATAAAAACAAGGAGCAAACAAAAAATACGATGTACAAACAAGAAACACCAAAACTTTAAAACCGATTTTTCTCGTAATTGATATTTTGTGACCTCCTTTGCTTTTTCCCTGTAGCCTTCGAAGGCTCATTGAAAGCAGAAGTGCTTTCAATGAGCTTTCCAGATTTTTGAAACGTTTTATGGGGAAAATTTGAAATTTCGTGAAAGGACCGATATCTGGATAGAAAATAGATTTTAAAACGTAAAAAATTAAGTTCCAAGCTTAGAGCTTTTGTTGTGCTTTCAATAGTTTTGACAAGCTTTCTGCGAAAATTCCAAATTTCATTTAAATTTAAGGAATGGGATAAAAATTCGATTCCAAATTACATAAAATAACATTTTAACTTTAAGCTTTCTATGACCTTCCGAGATTTTTAAGCTTTTTTATGGGGAAATTTGAAATTTCGTTAAAAGATCGTTATTTGGATAAAAAAAAATTTTAACACGTAAAAAATATCGTTCGGAAAATAAAGCTTTCTGGGAGCTTTCAAGTTTTTGCAGAGCTTTTGTACGAAAAGTTTAGTTTTAATATTTTTGCATTTTTTCTCAACTAATTTATAAAGTTTCTGCAACATAACATTTTTTTGGATCCGAAGAAAATTATCGGGAAATTATCCGGATCAAATGTCGCGGTAGATGTAATGTAGATTACAAGTAATCTATCTACGCTTCCATTATCATTTGTCTTGCACTTAGACTATATGCAAGGCATGAATCATAGCCATCCACCTGTGTACTCCAGACTATTTTTTCTCTTATTTTTTCGTCAGAATAAGAAAGAAAAAATGTTATTGGGGTCGTTGTGATGTGAAGATCACTTACAGGTTAATATAGTACGATGGCATTGGCATAATGAAATATTAAAAAGTTAAACTTGATAATTCACGCCTACGTGGAAATCAATTTTGACTAGGGTTTTACTCTGTTGTTTATAACTTTTAGACCAATCAAGTTGTCAATTGAATTTGTAAAGAGTCTATGGGTGATAGGAATAGAAACTAGGACATTCTTTACTATATAACTGATCTCTTAATTATATCAGGTCTTTTTAAATACTAAATACGAAGCTACTAACTTGTTAATTATTATACAGATAATAAATCCAAATTTATGGATATCCTTGAGATATGCAAACTTATATACCCTCTTCATCTATTTAGATTTTCTCTTAGATTTTTTTCCACACATTTTTGCAAATCAAAGTATCAATTCACAGCGGATCAAAATAAAATATCTATTGTTTCTAAAAAAATAATCGAAACAAGCCTTCCTTCCCCAAAAATCTTTTCCGTAAAATAATACACCTCCCTCGATTTACATGGTAGATACGTTCCCCGACAAATCTTGTAAATCGAAACCATGTAAAACAAGACAGAGCACTCATATAAAAGATTATGATAGGTTCAAGCCGTAGATATAGGCATAATTACCGTGTAAAAATGCAAATAGTTTATGCTGAAGTGAAGATTGGTTCTACCTGAATGTATTGTAATTATTGTATTAGCCATATATATATATATTTAATAATTTAAATCTAGTTTGTAAGTAGATGAGTGCCCATCACATTATTAGGCGCCCATCACTGATGATTCTACATCAACCTTTTGAATTTAAATTGATTTGAAATGCCACCGCCAGGATGTGCAGAAATGCGACTCGAAATCTAAAAAAAAATCTTCTTTATTAGTGATGGGCCTAAGGATTTAGAGTTAAGAATCACATATTGTAAAATATTTTTTAATAAAATAAAAATAATAATATCCTAGATATCGTTAAGAAATTAAATGTGCGTTTTACTTCCCGATGAGGTAAGTCACTACAATGCTTCGTCCTAAAGTCGAAGCACCTCGGAGTCTAGTAAATACATTAGAAGTAAATTTCTTCATAGTGACTAAGCCAATTTTTTTTTCAATGAAATTTCAAAGCTTTTTAAATTTCGATATCTCTGTTAGAGAAATACGTATGCTGTTTGCTACACAGACCAAGCCCTTCACCAATTATATTTGCGGTAGGTATTTCTTCCGTCCCATTGCTATCGTCGGTACTGATTTCCCTAATCGGGTCATCGGGCACCTGATGTATTAAGTTAGCTAGATCTGCATTTGGATTTTTCTTGTCTTCATACAACTCTTGAAATAAGGGTATATCAAGATCCTCGAGTCTAGGGTTTGCAATCCCGTGTTATATTTTCAATCCCGGGATTTCGGGATTAATGTATCCGAAACCCGGGATACCGGGTTTGGTCCCGGGATTATAATTCGGCTTTTAACATAGTTGAAATTACATAATAACAGTGAAAAAATAAATAAAAATTGGTTTAATATTATTATTTATTGAAACAAAACATAACTTAATTCATCATAATAACAAATAATAAATACTACATAATAAAATTAAAAAAATTCTTTATTTCTTGTGTTTTTTTAACCCTTCGTCAGACACCTGGGTTCAGCCAGACATATTTCGTTTTCAAACGGTATTTTATTATATGTCTAGTTTAGCTAACGACTTGTACTTCCAGGTACCATCCTAAAATGTTATTGGTTATCGATAAGTGAATCAAGGGGAAAATGAATTGCTACAACTTGCAAACGGCTATAGTACCGCTATAGTAGAACCCATAAAAGAGTTCGTATCAGTTTTCATTTATAAAATTCTTTGGTATGCCATTTGTTTTAAAAAAATAAAAAAACATGTTTTTCTCATAATCCAAAATAGGTTCAGGACATTTTTGCTTCCACAGGTACCCAAGTAACATTAAGCCCTATATAGTGACCCTATACGAGCCTTATATTGGTGCTCTAAGGTTTTAACCCTATAATAGCCCTATATTGTATTTCTAAGCGCTGTTGATACCCTATATCACACAATATGATCATAAGATAAGGCTTTTCCTGATATCGGCCTGATATTGGAATTTATATTGTTACAAATTTTGAAATGCCCTATATTTACCTTATATCGGAATTTTCATTCTTACAGAAT
>JANTOP010012285.1:0-14937 GCA_027564815.1 Symmerus nobilis | reverse complement strand
AACTATCAATAAAAATGATATGGAAAGGAACTTCTCAATAGGTCTCACTGTTTCAGCACGAATAATTCATGAAAACTTATAGAAAAATTAAAAGAAAAAATGTACCTCTGGCCTTAAATGAAATCGGAAACTTTCGTTATAAAGCTCTGTGGAAAATTAAAATCTATAAACTTACATGAATTGATTTGAATTGTATTGTAAAATACCATGAAATTTTGGCAAACTCATAAGCTTTTGAGATTTCTGAAGCTTTTTCTCTTTAGAAGATTTGAAATTTTGTGACAGGACAGATATCTAGAAAAAAAATAGATTTTAAACGTAAAGAATTAAGTTCGAAACCATAAGCTTCCTTGAGCTTACAATGGATTGAGAAAGTCTTTAGCGAAAATTTCATATTTTATCTCAATTTAATGAATTGAATTAAAAATTATTTTCCAAATTATACAATATAAAATGACATTTAAATTTTAAGCTTTCAATGAGCTTTCGATATATTTAAAGCTTTATTTTGGAAAAAGTTGAAATTTCGTTAAATAACCGTTATCTGGATAGAAAATCGATTTGTACAGGTGAAAAATTAAGTTCCAAAATTCGAGCTTTCGTTGCGCTTTTAATAGTTTGGACAAGCTTTCTGCGATAAATCCACAATAAATTCAATAAATCGGATAAAAATTTGATTCCAAATTATATAACTTGACATTATAATTTTAAGCTTTCAATGAGCTTTCGAGATTTTTAAAGCTTTATTTTGAAATTTCGTTAAATGACCGTTATCTGGATAGAAAATGAGTTTGTATTGTATACGTGAAAATTAAGTTCCAAACTTCGAGCTTTAGCTGAGCTTTTATTAGTTTGGACAAGGTTTCTGCGATAAATCCAAATTTCAATAAATTGGATAAAAATTTGATTCCAAATTATATAAAATGACATTATAATTTTAAGCTTTCAATGAGCTTTCGAGATTTATGAAGCTTTTTCTGCGAGAATTTGAAATTTCGTTAAAGAACCGGTATTTGGATACAAAATAGATTTTAAAACGTAAAAGTAATGTTCGTACTCTAAAGCTTACTGGGAGCTTTTAAGTTTTTGCAGAGCTTTTGCACGAAAAGTTTAGTTTTCATACAACTGTATTTTATTGTATCATTAATTTTCCTGCAACCGAAGAAAACTATCGGGAAAATAGGGTCAAATGTCCCGATTTCTTATATTCAATTTCTTCGATGGGAACCTTTTCGAATTTTTGATTTTTCTTAGATTAATTTCCGAAACTTTTCCGAAATATTTAATTGTTGTAATTTTACCTAATTGTCAAAGCAACTTTCTGCATCTTTATATTTTTGTATGGCCGAAGAAAATATCCGGCATGCAGTCTAGTTTCATAAAAATTTGTACCTACACTTTATGGAGATGTTGACCGCACGCCACTGTTAAAAATCGGGGGGCTATTTTAGAATATTCATTCAATTTTCCAATTTCTGTAAAACTTTTCAATTCTTGGTAGAATTATCTATTTACGAGAATTTATTCTTAGATTCCCATAAATTTTAGAACAAAAGGGGCGCTAGAGTATGAATTATGCAACTTCACGTATTCTTGTTTCTATAGTGATAATTTTTTGGAGTTAATATTTTTCTAAACCAATGCAATCTTTTGTCGGATTTTCTAATATTTATAACTCACTAGGGTGGAGAGTATAATGATTACCAAGTATAATTTACTTTATTATATTTGTCTTATTTTCAGGTGAATTTATTGACGTCCCATGTGAAATTCTAGGCCCGTATTATATAGCGATATCGTGATGGAATCTTAATATTTATAAGGTTATAAGACTTATTGCCGAAATGTAATGTAACTTCAAACATCTGTTGCGCAAATATTAAGTCTGAAAATTATCGTTGATATAACTAATAATTCTACGTGTATTAAATTCTGATCTGAATACATATAGTAATATACTCATTTATTATTGTAATACTTACGAGAACATGAATACGAGACTATGAAATAAATTAAATTTCTTAATAACATAGAAATTCTATAAATTTCTGTAATCCGCAAGCATAACTTTTCATGACATATAGGATATCCTTTAGACAAGTTCAATTAAGAATATGTATAAATTGCTCTTTAATATACTTGAATTTATATAGAGTTATTTATGGAATATAGCTTCCAAAATTATACTGGAGAAGAGATCATATAACTGGTATTGGGGTACCCTGCCTCACAACTATACATCATTTATACCACATATTCATTAATAATGTTTCCGACTAAAACCTATATATTTTCAAAGGGATGTGCTTACAAAAAAAAAATTGTTTATACATCCCCAAAAAAATTCAATAAATTTCGTATTTTTACTAAATAACTTTCACACATTTCCAATATTATATATATATGTTTTAATCTCATACACAGCCATTATGTCCGGATGACCTCGACGACCAACTGGAATATGCCGACGTTGACTATCGATCATATGGGCCAATCAACTATAAAGCTGCATCAATTTATGCTATGGTAAAGAAGAATAAAAACGGAACGCTGAAAGAGGTTGGCAAATAAATCGGTCGAAAAAAAATTTTTTTTTCATCCCAAATCGACACATTTTTTTCATTTTCTCTCGTTCCGGAAAGATATTGCTTTTTATACATGAAAAACTATTGATTACTTTTAGAATGGAATGGTCCATCATATAGAGATATTAATAATATACTATTTGATATAGTAGATTACGGTTTTTTTATTATTTTATTTTTAAAGTGTCAACAGGCCATTGTATATTTTGAATGAAAAGAGAATTTTGTTTACTTTTTGGAAAGATACTATTTTAAAATCGTATCATGCACGAAATATATCGAAAAGAAATTTCTGAATTGAGCCAAAAAAAAAATTGTTGACCCAAAAGTCAATTTGAATTGAATCTCATATCTAATATAAAGTTAGACAGACAAGGGTAGGATTATTAACTTTATGTATACCCAAAGAAATACTTCACATAACATATATTCTTATAAAATACTTAATATTTGAATTTTATTATTTGGATCTTTTTATATTTCTACATAATAATCCTACTTACCATACTAGATAGTAATTGGTTAAGATATTAATTTTAATAATCTAAATAAAAATAATTTGATAATAAAGCGGCATTTAAATTCATTTCTTTTATTGTGTAATATTTGTAAAAATTTGTAGAAAAAAAAACCAAAATATTCGAAGCCACTTTAGAGAAAAAAATTGTTATTTAATTTAAATGTAGAGAAAATAATTGTAGAATCATATCATTTCATGGAAAATTTTTCAGTAAATAAATTATTAATATTAGTAACAATTTCTTGTCAAATAATTGTAAATATAAAAATTATTAATAATTTAAAATTATAATTTATAGAAATTTCTAATGAACAAAATTACTAAATAAATCATATTAACTAATTACATTTTTTTTAGCTTTTTTTACTTGTTAATAATACATCATATTTATATATACGAAATCAATAATGTTACCAACATTTTGTTAGAAACTGACGAAATTAATTATTTGTTATTTTTAATTTAATTAAAATGTAACACTGAAAAAATGAAATACTCAATACATAAAGAATTTTTAATTAATTAATATATTTAAATAAATTATTTTTCATTTTGTTATTAGTTTTATACTTATACTTACTTAGAAACGGAAATCATTATACTTGAAATCAAATAAAATAATTGACAGATTAAAATAATTGTTTTATTTCATTGGGATTACCAAAACTTTATAATGTTTCAATAATTACACCTCATTAATTATAGCTGAACTAATAGTTCGACCTTATCTATGATTCATCATATGAGTTCATAACTTTGTATTAACGTTATAAATCAAATTTTTAACATTCCCTATATGTCTTTAACGCAAATATATCATATCCTTACATGTCCCAAGGAATATCTACATACATACCAAGTCCAGGAAAAGAGTACATATTTTTACCCAAAGCTCTGATCTGCCGTATTTCGAACAAAATCTGATTTATTTGCAATGCATCCGGTGGGCTACGCCGAACATTGATGTGACATCGCAAAGAGTCAAAATATATGTTTGCGAGAGATATTAACATAGGTCAAAAGGTCAAAATATTTCAATGAAATTCGAATATAATCGGGAGAAATTAAGGATGATAGTAAAAAGTTGTAAATAAATAAAATTAGTTCCTTATAGGATTTCTGGACTCGACTAAGACTCGTCGAGTTTTTAGGCAATTACTCGTATCCGGGAGTCGATTCTAATACTCGCCGAGTCAACGTCTTTGAAATATTTAAATATTTGTAATTTAAATGTTCCTCCGTCAAAAATGGAAGTCTGCTAGAAAAACTCAGAACAGAGCTATGCGAAAATGTCGTGTTATTTAAATTGTAAGAGTTATTTGATATCCTTAGACTAGAATAATTCATCCAGGAAGCTATAGTTAAGCTAAACTGTTCATACATTCTTGTGCTATCGATTTTAGACTAAGCCTTGATTGAGGCCTGAAACGATTAAACTCTGGATGAGTGAATGTAAATTTGTGCGTAATAAATGAGCCGCAATTTGTGCCTAGAACTATTGAATTCTTGCTTTTCAGAAATTTGTACTTAAAACCGAGCAAGTAATCTTGAAGATCTTTACAATGCACTTTTATAACACTTAATAGTCTACTTCTACTTCAAATGAAAGGACCTATTTGATTTTTGCAAATTTTTGCACGATTGAATTAGATCGAGACTAGCAGCCAACGCCTCCAGAGCGTTAGTATTTTTAAAATATTATTATTATACATAAAAGCCATAAAAAAATCAAGGAAGTCGAATAAAGAGGACTTGATTTGGAATATGGATTTAACAATTATTGTCCCGGCGAGTCTTCAAAAATTTGGACACGGGCTCACCGAGTCCTGAAAACCCGAGTTTTCAGAAACCCTAGTTTCTTTGTTCCTAGTCAGGGCTAACACTAATCCCAAAAAAATGTTCGTCATTTGTATCGCATATGGATTCGCATGTGTATGTATATGAATATATAAAAAATGGAAATCAGCCGTTCTCTAATTTTCTCCTTCATTCCTGTTTTTCTGATTATAGGTTTTAGGAGAGAATCGCTTACATCAATTAAAATAAAAATTATTATAAATGCCGATTTTATACCAGTCGATAAAAATAAAAATCGGATCTTATGTTTTCCACATGATTTCAGGATATATTACAGTGGTGTGCAGTCTAATGTGTAGAAGGCGCAGAGCACACCTGAAATATCAACAAATCGTACCCAATTTTTATTGCAGGAAATTGATAACTCAATTAGATTGAATTATGATGGGAAATTGGAGGTGCCACAAAAAAAGTCCCGAAAACTGACCTATGATCCACCTATCTGGGGTATGATATGTGGTACTTGAAGTCTTGTTTTTAAGATCTATACTCTCCATTGACGTGGAAGTATCGTTTCGGATAAGAGTTGCTACGCTTTGAAATTTATTTTCCATCCTCATAATTTAAAATCAGTGGAATTGATGATTTTCTGAAAAACTTTTAAAAAAGTTCCAAAAGCGAAAGCTTTTAATGAATTTATTATTTTGGTCCGTATGGAATCTAATTTTTCTCCCACTAATTTAAATGAAATCCGATAATTTAACTAATTTAAATGAATTCGTTGAAAAACTCTGTGGAAAATCGAAATCTTTACAAAAGCTTTAATGAATTTAATTGATTTGAATTGAAAGCAAATTATTATGAATGCATTCATTGTCTCTGTTTGCCATTTCTTGAAAAATTCACCTATCGACCTGATATTTTGGATAAATATATGCTTTCAATGAGCTTTCGAGATTTTTGAAGCTTTTTGTTGGGAAAATTTGAAATTTCGTTTAAGGACCAATATATGGAGAGGAATTAGATTTTTAAACGTAAAAAATTAAGTTCGAAAATTATAGATTTCGTTGGATGAGAAGCATTTAGGGAAAATTTCATATTTTATCTAAATTTAATAAATCGACTAAAAATTAAATTTCAAATTATGTAAAATAACATTTCAATTTTAAGCTTTTAATGATCTTCCGGGATCTGGATTTATTTTGGGAAAATTTGAAATTTCGTTAAATTATACAATATTTCGGTAAAATATATTTCTGTACGGAAAAAATGAGGTTCCAAACTGAAAGCTTTCGTTGTGCTTTTAAGAGTTTGGAGAAGTTTTCTGCAAAAATTCCATATTTCATTTAAATTTAATGAATCAAATAAAAATTCGATTCAAATTATATAAAATTACGTTTTAATTCTAAGCTTTCAATGAACTTTCGAGATTTCTGAAGATTTTTTTTCGGGAAATTCGATATTTCCTTAAAGCATCGTTATTTGGATACAAAATTAATTTTAAAACGGCAAAAATAGGGTTCGAAAAATAATGTTTTCTGGGAGCTTTTAAGTTTTTATAGAGCTTTTTTGTGAAATGTTTAGTTCTGATATTTTTGTATTTTTCTTCAACTAATTTATAAACTTTCGGCAACATTATGTTTTATGGATCCGAAGAAAATATTCGGGAAATCCGGATCAAATATCGCGATGTCCGATATTCAAATTTCTCCGTGCGAGCCTTTACGAATTTTTGATTTTTATTAAATAAATTTCAATTTTTCCGAAATATTTCATTTTTGTGTTTTTATCTAACTGTCAAAGCAACATTCTGCGTTATAAAAATTTTTTTTGGGGTCCTAATATTCTGCATACCTTATGGAGATGTTGACCGCACGCCACTGATATATTTCCCTGAACATTCGAACGAGCTAGCATAGTTTCATATGTCTAGATATTTTAAAGTTAAATCTGGAATCGTTTAGGTCCAATTTTCTATTTTATTATTCATAACTGAAAATAAATCTTACGATTGTACCAATAGCAGACTGGAGGAGCTGCGTATTCGTTTGCAAGGATTTAGATTTAATTTCAAAAAAAATTTTCCATTTAATTACCTCTGAGAATGAGAACTCTCATGAACTCTGAGAATGAGAACCCTAATGAGAACTCAAATTCGATTTATTTCGGTGTGAACTACCCTCAACCCAAAGGGGGTTATTTCTCATCAAAATTTCCTGTATATAATTTTAACTTTGGTATTTTAATAATAAATCGACGTAATTCGATTTCCTGATATTCGAAAAAAAATGTTTTTCAAAATCGGATTTTCTTTTAGACTGTCAGAAATTTTTTTTATTTTAAAAATTTATTATTTTTTTGAAATATTAAATTTTTCCATAGAATCTTATTAAAAAAACAGCCCTTCCATTCCTAGTATTTGCATTATGGCCCTAACATGGAGGGGTTAATTTTATCCTTACATGAGATGGGTTATACGCAGAATATGTGCGCGCTTATATTAAGAAACCCCCCGATAAAATCGTAAAGGGTAATTTTCCCTTAAATTTCGAGTACAAAATCTCTCCCTTACTTACAAAGTAATAAAATCCTATAATTTGATTTCCCATTTTTCGAATAAAATATTCCGAAAAATCAGATTTTTCGAAATTAACAGTTTAATTTCTGGGGCAATTTTTTTTCAAAAATTTTTTAAGCTAATGATGGCGAATTATTTCTGAGTAATTTCTGAGCGAAGAAAAATTGTTTCAGAGAATCGATCGTTTCTAAGTTTATTTTATTTTGAGGAAAGCACTCCCAGGAGCAATTTCAGTGCAAATTGAGGTGCACTTTTGTAGGAACTACTAGGTCGATTCCGTCCAAATTTAGCAGGCGTCCGTCCAAATTTTACTTGAAAAGAAGCAAATCGAGTAGAGGATTTTTTAAAATAATTTATGTGGAATTTCCTATGATCCTTCAAAGTTTAGTAATTTGCTTGCATAAGCATAAACCTTATAAAAAAAATCGTAATAAATTTGGAAACCCAACCAGTAGTTTCACCTTTCCAACAAAAAAAACAATTAAGAGAAGCAAAGGAGCGAAATAACAAATAAAACGCTGTGTGAATCGCATGACTTCACAAGTTTATGTAATTATTTGAAACACTTCTGCTCGCGCGATGTGGGTGTGGTTTGCATAAATTGAGTTAGAATCGAGTCTATATCATTAATCAGAAAAAAAATCGATATCTTTTCAATTTCCTGGGGAGTGCTTCCCCTAACCAAAAAATTCGAGGCAATGCGATACCGATTTTATAGATTATTCTGAGAGTCTCATGAGATTTTGTTAAGAGATCAAAAAATCTGATTACGCAGAATTTAAACTAAATTGTAGAACTGAGTTATTGGTCGGTTTGCAATCACTCTACTTCATGGTTAAGGTGAGGTAGTATCCCTAGTAATTTGAGTTTCCCACGATTCTTCCACAATTTCCTTAGTTTTTCCGTCTTTCCCATTCCTTTTTTTAATTTCCTCTAACATTTTCCTTTCACTTACTATTTTTACCCGACTCTGCTGTGAAATTTTTCTGATTTTCTTAAAATATTTTATAAACTTTGTCCATATTTTCTGACTTTTTTTAATTTTTTCGACTCATAATGACATTTTTTTTCGCTATGGCGACTTATTCTGTGCTTCTCTGAAATTTCTCAAATTTGGTAAATTTTTCTAATATTCCCGGTAATTTATTCGTAATTTTACCAAAATTTCTCTCAATTTTAGGAGGATTTTGTCTTATTTCCCAAATGTTTCTTTTATAAATATCTCGCATAATAATATTATTATCTTTTCCCCAAATTTGTTCTGCCTTTTACATATTTCTCCTATTTTTCCTGATTTTGCAAACATTGCCTTTTATTAAATATTTCCCCAAAATTAAAACTAGGACTTTTAACTATTTATATACACTTGGTTTTCGAGGTGTATATATTTTGAAGTCCAAATTATCGTTTTAGTATTTGGACATTAAAATAAAAAATTGCTATTGAATATGCGAGAAAAAAGTACGATTGGCCATCGGCAGGACTTTTCCTTAAGAGTACTATTAAATTCTTTCAATTCCCGTTTCAATTTCTCTAAGGATATCCTAGAGTGGTGAAATTCGAGAATCGCAAAATTATTTAATCCACAAAGATTTGAAGAAATCTGTTCCACGGTACGTTTCATTCCATATCTACATTGGCTATAATTACTTACCTTTTCAATCAAGTTTAGCGGAAGAAATTCTTTGATTTCCTAACTTATTAAGACTAGAGGTGTTCAAAAATGTCCTCATTTTTTTTTAAACTTTTATAATTGACCCATTTCTCGGTATGTAATTAAAACGGAAATAATCGTACACGGTTGAAAGCTGATTAAAGAATGTCTTTCCTTCCTATTTGTTTACAAATTCATTCTAGCATTACTAAAAAATCGTTGTTTAAGTAATAGCTCCTGAAGTCTGTACACATAAACTTTATACTTTCTATATATCGAGCAAGAAAGTTCGATATGAAATATGTAACGTTTATATATATATATATAACACCTTTCCTTATACCTTCAACTCTGACATTCTGTTCCTTTAGTCAATATATCCGGGCAATATTCTGAAGTAAAACATCGTCCCTTCTTATACGCTTTCATTTTTATTTATTTTTTAATGGTAAGAATTACATATATTTTATATCCTCGATGTTACATAATATTGATTTTAAGGAACCGGAAAAATGTTAAAATGCTAAACAAAATATTTATTTTTGTCCCTATACATCAGATGTAGATATAGGTCATGTCTTTTTTTAAAGCTGTGAGTCCAGGAAGCCATGTAGAATATCTTATGTGGTATATAGTGGACGACCTACAATAAGAATGTGAACTTTACTCTACTTTTAGCATTTTTTTCTAAAAAATATAATCATAGCGAATAGGGCTGCAAATTCGGTAAGTGTTACATTAATTAAGAAATTTGTCTTCATTTATTTAAATTTGTTAAGAATAGAAGGCAACACTAATTTAGTGTTGGCCAATAATAAAGTATTGTTAATCATATAATCAATACCGTAATTTCCATACTGTGAAATGCGGTGACAACCCCAACTAAATAGTAATATAATAAATTAAATTATCATATCCATTTAACATACACGGACAGTTGAAAGTAAATTGCTTTTTCTGTGATTTAATTTATCCGTCAGGAAATAAAATAATATTAATGAATTGATAGATTTTAATTAAATTAACTATCGAACAAACTATTTAGAAAGTAATTTAAATAATCGAAATTAGAATCATGATTTTATTAAATGATGTGAAAAGTAATTATTTAAGTGATGATGAATAATGAAGTGGAATATATCCATTATTCAATCTGATATTCAGGCTGGTTAATTTTAGTTTGAGGATAGTTTTAATTAATATGGTATAATTATAGTTTTCATATCCTTCCCATGTAATATAAATATAATTTTAAATATCAAATATTATTTTTAGGTGAAAATATATTTAAGTGATGCTATTAATGCATCTGAGTCAATTAATGAATTTAAGGATGTGCTTAATATCACCAATTCAGTATTTGATGAATTGGAAAAATGTGTTCCCATTTATAGTCTAATTAGTACAATTATATCGTTCATTATACCAACCGATACACCTGTCGGTAAGTTTGAATGGCTTAATTGATTGAATTAAAAAATAGTTTTAATTAGGTTTCAACATGAATAATTTTTCTAGAATTATTACGACAAACTTTCCGTGAAAATGTATCTGTATGGAAATCAATTTGGCTCGTAAGTGAACGGAAGATATATATACCAAATCTAATTAAAATACATAATTATTACAGGCTTTAGAATCGGAATACATGATTATATGTTTAATAACGATTACGATTACTATCTCTTTAATTCCAATATGTTCGGTTATTTTATTTCTTATTTTACAAATGAGACAACCATCGGATACAAATCAACAACCAGGATCGAATGAAAAATTAAGTGGACCGGCAGGGATTAAGCTATTTTTCTTACAAGTTACGATATTAATGATGTTGTAAGTATTATGTAAGCTTTCCTCTCAATTTGATGTCCATTTAATATATAGTTTCCAAAATAATAGTTCAATTAAAATGTATCATTAAAATTGACTGACTTGAAATAATTTCAGATTAACGATAGCCGGATTATTTGTGACTAATGAAAATTTATCGAATGAATTGGAAAAAATACCAATCACTTTCGATAAAATATTTGATGGTACAACTGATATTATAACGGATTCGCACAATCAAATCGTCGAATCATTTCGTGATGTTATTGATAATTCTATCGATGATATAAATAATGATTTGCAAAGTAAGATATTTTTTTTATTATATTTGGAATAGAGAATTGAAATGGATTTTTTTTTCTATTCAGATATAGGCGATATTCTCGGTAAACCCATCCAGAAAACACTGGAGAAAAGCAGCAAAATTGAAAGTCACTTGAATTCTATTCGGAAAATTTGTGCAGGTAAAGTAATATTTTATATGATTGACTGTTTCATGCAGTTAAAATTTCTTATTTTTAACCGATATCTTTATAAGGAAATAATTCAATATAAATTTACTACTGCAATCAGTGGCTTGTCAATTGTTATTGCTGCAAATTACTAACTCAAATTATTTTATTTAAAAATTTTGAATCATTTTACTAATTTTTTTCAACTTTAGATTGAATAATAAGGGGGAACTGAAATCAGTGAAATTGAAGATTTTCTGAAAAAAACTTTAAGGGGGGTCACTTCTTCAACCATTTTCCATACAAAATACCTGATTTTCATGAACCCTTTTCTAGAAAACTACTGGGCTGATTTCTCTGAAATTTTGTACACATGTTCTTACCTCCAAAGTAAACCTTTTAAGCAGAGGAAATTTCCATAAGAGCGGGGGGTTTTTTAAAAATGTAAGAAACTCGTAAAAATTTTCATTTTTTTTTTCGTGTCATAATTCAGAATCCAATTAATATTTTTTAATTCACAGAAATCACCCCAGTAGTTTTCTAGAAAAAGGTACATGAAAATCAAGTTTTTAGTATGGAGAACGACTGAGGAAGTGACCTCCTTAAGAAAATTCCATACGTTCGGCAATTGCTTTTAATTAAATTTTATTTTAGTCAACATGGAATCTAATTGTTCTCCCAATAATTAAATTTAAGTGAAATTCGAAATTTTCATTCAAAAACTCTGTGATGAAATCAAAAGCTCTAGGGAATCTTTATATTTCGGTTTAAAAATTATACGTCAATGTCATTCAAATATGAAAGCTGTGGATAGAGCTTCAAGATCGAAATCGATCAAATCGAAAAGCTTATCCAAAACTTTAATTAATATATTATTCTAGTCATTATCAAATCTATTTTATCTCACAATAAATACCTCCTTAAAAACCTCCACGGATAATTAAAATCCCTACGAAAGCATTTTTTTCGGAATTAAATATTCAATGAACTTTCGAGATTTTTCAATAATTTTTTTTAGGAAAAATTTGAAATTTCGTTAAACGATTTTCAAACGTAAAAAATTAAGTTAGAAACATTGAGCTTTTAATATTTTGTAAAAGCTCCCTGGAGACTTCCATATTTCATATAAATTTAATGAATAGGATAAAAATACGATATCAAATTATATAAAATGACACTTTAATTTAAAGCTTTCAATGAGCTTTCGAGATTTTTGAATCGTTTTTTGGGAAAATTTGTAATTTCGTGAAATGATCGTTATTTAGATGCAAATAAGATTTTAAGATGCAAAAACTTATTAACGAAACTTAAAGCTTTCTTGGAGCCTACTAATGGTTTGAGAGAGCTTCTGACGAAAATTCCATATTCTATCTAAATTATATGAATCGAATTAAAGTTATTCCAAAGTTTAATCAAGCTTTAATTTTAAACTTTTAATGAGCTTTCAAGATTTTTAAAGCTTTATTTTCGAATAAGTTGAAATTGTGTTTAAGGGCCGTTATCTGGATAGAAAATAGATTTTAAAGAGTAAAAAAATAAGTTCGAAACTTTGAGCTATCGTTAAGCTTTTAATAGCTTTTGGATAAGCTCTTTGCGCAAATTCCATATTTCATTTCATTTCAATGTATCGCATTAAAATTCGAATCCAAATTATGAAAAAGGACATTTTAATTTTAAGCTTTCAATGAACTTTTGAGATTCTTAAACTTTTTCTTTGGGGAAAACTTGAAATTTCGTAAAAGGATCATTATCTGGATAGAAAATAGATTTTAGGAGGTAAAAATGAAGGTTCAGAAAATAAAGCTTTTAGGTTTTTGCCGAGCTACTGTAAGAAAAGTTTTGTTTTGATATTTTTGAATTTTTCGTCGACTAATTTATAAACTTTCTGAATTATTATATTTTTTTGGATCCAAAGAAAATTATCGATAAATCCGGATTAAATGTCGCGATATTCACATTTCTCGGCGCTAGCCTTTACGAATTTTTGATTTTTCTAAGATAAATTTTAACTTTTCCCAAATATTAAATTTTTTCATGTTTCCCTAACTGTCAATGCAACTTTATGCGTTTTTACATTTTTTACCTGCATCTTAGTAATATTCTTTTAAATAAAGCAAACGAATTTGATAAAGCCTATAACATTTTGTTATGGGGTCATAAAATTCTGCACACCTTATCGAGATGCTGACCGCACGCCACTGACTGCAATAAATCGCAATATGCATTATTATTTTTAGCAAATTGAAATATAAATTAAAGGATTTATGAAAATAAGTTCGGTATACTTATTAGTTTGAGGAAATAATATTCGATCATAGCATAAGAATCATAGAATAAAATTAAATTATTTCGCTTTCTGGAAACTTATTAATTTATTAAAATTTATGATTTATTATTCAAAATATTGATTTTAAAATATCGGAAACTTTTTAACTAATAAGTTATTGCGAAGTGAATGTCTCTTTTTTCACTTCACAGTATTGCTCACCCGATCTGTTTGTCGGCTAAGACTGATTTTGTATACATAATAGTTTCTTTGGTGATGATAGAGCCGGAAACTTCATAACTAACAAGAGGAGACAATGAATCCTCTCCTGAATCGGTTCATTTTCTATCACACGTGAAGGCCATGACTAGGTCTTAACTCCTGGAATTTATAGGATGATTTTTAGGAAATTTGAGGTCTGCCGAAAGGGCCTACTACTAAAGAATTATCGAAACTGTGAATATGAATTTCTCAAATAAGAATAGTATTTATATTACAGTTTTTTGATAATTATAGTTTGAGCAATAAAACCCCATCAATTTGAATAACCGATTGATTGGTTAAAATATCAATAAGTAAAAAAAATTGAATGAACACAAATTAACAATTTCAATTTCAGGAAAAATAACGTATAAGTTTGAAGAAAATATCTTCTTGAATTTTATATGGTAAGGAGAGACCGTAAGGAATTGTACTATCTTCCTTCCATAATCTATAACTATATTTCTTAAGTCATTATTTTCTTACATTTTTAAATTAATAAATATACGATAAGTTTACTTTATGGAACAGAATCGACCCTTCATCTATAATTTATTCAATGTTATAATTTTTATACTTTTACTAACATTATACGAAACTTTAAAGTAGATGTATGTATGTATATAACTAATATTTACAGATTCTCAGCTTTTTTCAGCTTTATATCAAATATATACGTGAATATAATTTCTGAGTACATAATCTATACTTGCATTAAGTACGGACTAGGTTTGAACGTTCGAAGAGCACAGGTGCGTCATTTGAAGATCTAACTTAGGTCACTTTCAATAATATTTTACTAACTTTCTCTTTGCTTTCTGATATCTTATATAATTGCGGATATTTCTAAGAAACGAGTTGATGAATTCTAGAAGATTACATATCTTTTACCTTCAACTCAGAATTTCATTTTAACAGAGGAAAATTTATTCAATTAATGAGGGTGGAGGGAATAGAATATACCGTACGTCCCCGAATAGAGTACCCCCCC
>JANTOP010012274.1:0-14937 GCA_027564815.1 Symmerus nobilis | reverse complement strand
CTGCGTTTGATTATGTCGCTACTACGTCATAATTAACGGACATACTACATGTAGTCTACCAGGCATATCTGGGTTAAAAACGATTTATTTATTCCATCCCTATTAAATAAGCCTCTGACAAACGGCCCCTCTTAAGCGAATGTGCCGACCTTAAAACTGTAGCATATTAATCCCTCTCCTACACAATAATAATTACCCTTACAATCTTAAAACCCAATTATTCTATTAAACTACTGGACAATTCGAGGCTTAGTCGACGACCCACGTCGGTTACGGTATAGATTGATAAATAAATGCAAGAAAGCGGCTTGGTAAGGGGTGCACAATTATTTTAAAATTTAACTGATTTTAAGATTTCTTTAAAAGTTTGGAGAAAATCGGAAGAGCTATTAGGAAAATTAAGGAAAAATCATACGAAATTCATCGAATTCCGAAAATACCTGATAAAACCAGTCTAAAAAAATATTGGGTCAGTAAAAATCGGAAGAGAGTCAGAAAAATATAATGGGGATGGGAAAAATTCGAATAAAATATGAGAAAAATCAAAAAATATCGGAAAAGTTAGATGAAGTAGCAGATAAAATTAGTAAAAGTTAAATTGAGACAAAATCAGGAGAAAATAGAAATCGTCGAAGACGATGGAAAATGTGAATTATTGATGAGCCACAGAATTTGATGTCCATTTTCCGGGTTTTTTTCTATTTTTCTAGACTTTCCAGACACTTTCCGAAATGATTTTTTCCGAATAAGCCCAACTAATTAATACCTCTCCCCGCTGTTTACCTACTATCAAATTTACCCAACCCTTTTCCAACTTTTCCTAGCTATTCTAAATTTTTGTTGTCTTGTAATAACTTTTCATAACTTTTCCCAATTTTTTGCGAATCTATCCTATAGTTGCTAGACATTTTACCGTTTTTACGGAATATTTTACTTTAATCATCAATTTTGTTACTTGTTACGGCAAAAAACATGTGTTGGCAATTTAAGGATATTTTATGAACAGTTCACATTAGAAAAACATAAATGTGAGTTTTCTCGAACGAAAAGATGTAGTTTAATTGGAAGTTTTTATGGGAAATTTTGAAAGTTTTTAATAATTTGGGGAAAATAATCGGGATAAGTTGTGGATCTCAGAAATAAGTTGCGAAAGTCAATAGAATGTCGGCAAAAATTTGAAAAATCTGGGTTAATATAAAAAAATGGTTTCCTAACAAAAAGTCCCCAAAATATGAAGGAAAAAATCAATAAAATCCGAAAATATTCGGGAAAAGGCACACATAAGAAGTTGAGTTAAATGTCGAAATAGATGAAATTGTCCATGAAATGTAGGGAAAATTGTGGCAAATTTTGGAAAAATCGAATAAATTCTTAGAAATGCCCACAAGTCGCGAACATCGGGTAAAATAACGGGAACGTCCGATAAAAGTCGACAAAAATGTTATGTATGAAAAAATGTTGCGAAAAGACAGATAAAAAAGGCATCAAAATGCGTAATTTAAAAAAGGTAAAAGAAAATTTAAAAGCCAATTAAAATTTTAGAAAAAGTCCGCAAAAGTCTGGAGAATCAGGAGAAATCAAAAGCAAGAAAAATCAGAAGCGAGTACTAGAAAAGTTAGGCATAATCGCTAGCATGTCGGGATATTTAGGAACAGTAAGAATGTTTAGAATACTGCCATAAAAGCCTGAAAAAGGCTGGTAAACATAGAAAGAAGTCTGAATAATTCGTGGAAAAATCTAGACATTTTTTTCTTATTTTAGGCGCAAATGAAAGATAAAAATAAAGGTTCAAGTTCTACTTGAAATTTCAAATAAGAACTTATCCAGTGATTTGCCACTGTATTAATAGTTTACTTAAATCGGTAAAGCTAATATTTATTTATGTAATATAATACATATTTTTATTACATGTATTATTAATCCCAAATATTCACTCGATATATGTTATTTCTCGTATAAATATTTAATTAAATACTTTCCACACCACTCCAAATTAAGGGAGTCATATTCTTATAGTCAAACAAATTCGACGTTAAATTACAGAGTGGACGTCATACAGACGTAATAATATTATCCAGAAAGAAGTACTTTTCCATGGTACATTTTCATGAAATATAGTACACGATTATATGGCAGATGGCTGTCTGCCCTAGATAATTGATTCCGGAAAAAGGATATTATTGATTATTGACTTTTGAACTATTTTCGAATAGGAAAAAGTAAACTTTTCTTTGCAGATAAAAAAGAAAAAAATAGAAATAAAAAAATATTATGATTGCCACTATACGGATGAGTGAAAATCAATTGTCGATAATTGGGCGAACTGTATCAATTACATGGAAACAATATGCGAAAGTTACAAGCCTTGCGGGACTTAAGTATATTACGGATAAGGATGGTAATTACTTAACTCGGTAAATTCAATATATTTAATATACGATTACTATACAGAATCATTTATATTTATTCGTATTTAAGGTTCCTGTGGATATCAATTGCTGTATCCAGTTTTATCGCTTCCAACCTAATGGTGAACATGTTCTTAATACGATTCCAGAGTAATCCAACCCGTTGGAACATTCTATCAAATCATGTACCACTGAACAATTTAGAATTGCCGGCATTAACATTTTGTCCAGTGAATCTGTTCAATGAGAATCGAGCTAATGAATTTATAAGTAAATTGTAAGAAACGGGGATATTATCGATTAATTTTTTTTTTTTATGAAATTAATATTCGCGATTTCATAACAGAATTTTACCTCCAAACGTAACCGAGGAAATGGTTTTTGATTATCTAATACAAACGGGTGGATTTTATGGTAACGTACCGTATAGTTTTTACGATCTGGAACAGCTTCAGGAGGTGATGATCGAAAATCGATATACAATTGGACAAGTGATGGATTTATTACGGGAACCTTGTAATGAGCTATTGTTTCGTTGCCGATGGGTTGATCGATTGGTGCCTTGTCAAAAGATTTTCATGCGATCGTTAAGTTTCCAGGGACACTGCTGTACGTTTTCACCGCACATCGAGTTAGAGTGAGTCAGATTTTTATTTAACCCAGATTCTGGTTGTAAATAAATAATATATTTCGAAACAGTTCCAAACTCTCAAATTCATTTCAAATAAATCGTGGACTTACCCTAGCCCTAGCACCATATATCGACAGTAAAATTCTACCATCCACATACTCACAAGGGATTCGATTACGGGTCCATGAACGTACAGCGTATCCAAGTGATTTGACTATCGAGAAATTTATATCGGTTGGATATGAGACAATCGTACGATTAACTGGAACTGTAACACAATGCTCGGAAGCGGTAAAATCGCTTTCGATTAGCAGTCGAGGTTGTGTCTTTCGAAATGAATATAAATTACGATATTACGATGAGTACAATGAAATTAATTGTGATGTTGAATGTAAAATGGAAAAGTTCTTGAAATTATGTAACTGCTTACCGTATTATTTTCCGATACCGGAAGGTACAATCGTATGTAATTTCACGCAAATTGAATGTATCATCGATAGTTACGGTAAATTAACAAGAGTTTAATCACTCTTTGCAAGCTAACTATAGTTTCTTTTGATAATTTCCAGATGAAGTTTTCGAAAGTCGATTAAATCAAACGGAAACTTGTAATTGCCCATCGAATTGTAATTATATTAATTTCGATGTGAAAACTAATAAGATTCCATACAGAAGCACAACATATACTTTAGATAATTTCTAGTAAGTGATGATAATAAGGAAAGAAAATTGCGGGAAATTGTTGAGAAAATTATTGCCAATTTTCTTCTCTCTGTCATCAAACAGAATTTTCAAATAGACATTTCATTTCCTATAATATATTTTTCATTTCCAGCGATGGTTTAGAAAGGGAAAAACATTTAATTGTTCATGTGAATTTTGGTCGGCAAACATTTCGTATATTACAAAGGGATTTGCTAACCAATATAATCCAATTAACATGTAAAATTATTATAGTATTGATTCCCTTACATAATCATCATTATGAAATTTTCATTTCAAATAGCTAATTTAGGCGGCATTTACAGCCTCTTCCTTGGGATGAGTTTTATTAGCTTATTTGAAATTCTTTACTTTTGTACGGTACGATTTCGGAAAAATTACGCCGGTGTCAAGCGAAGATTGATGGTGGCTAAATTACATAGTCAAAAATTAAAAGGTAAATAGAAATATAATAAATATAAAAAAACAAAAAACCCATTTGGACATGTAATTTATAGCTATTTTCATATAAATGGTATAATTAAATATAATTAAATGTAAATATAATGATGAGAAAATATAATTTAGTAACAGATCGGGACACCGTGTTAAGGGAGTTTTTCTTTACTTTCATTTATTACCCAAGAAATTTAATCAAGTCGGGATGGGAATAGATGATATGAAGTCATACTGATATCTATTTGCTTCATATATAGTTAGATAATGAGTGAATACAGAGAGAGCAACATTATAAATTTAGACTGTTAAATATAATATAAAAAGAAGATTAAATTCCGAATGCTGTATGTCTGAATATGATCTCTAGAAATACTCTCAAGAGACTCTTGTAAATCCCTTAGATACCATCCAAATATACTCAAGAATTGAAGTACTATAAGATCATCCATATGGATCCATATCCACAGAGTATTACACGACGATTATTTTTTCCGGTAAATTATGTCCGTTTCATTGAGATTTGTACCAAATTTATCGTAGCACCGTCTGCACCGATCTCCTTATATACCTAAAGTCGCGGGATTATTAATTTCTTCGCCTTTAAAGATATTTCTACATATTCAGATTTTCCAATTCCTGAAGATAATATTCCGGAAATTTAAATTTTCCACGAAACTGTCAGAAAATTTCTATTAAATCAAGCGATTTTGCGTAAATAAAATAAAACCCAAAACGATTGATTTTTTCAAAAAATCTTCTTTATAAAATCTCTTCGCTATTTGCTTAGGACTGATTTGCCATCATTAGATTAAAAAAATTAAAAAAAAAATTTGAATTTCAGAATTTTTCTTAGCCGTTTGGAACAAAATCAGATTTTCTGTAAGATTTTGTTAGAATGTTAGAGTTTTATTCCTTGGTAAGTAAGGAAGAGATTTTGTGAAAGAAATGTTCCGGTAAAATTAACCCATCTTTACAGGGGGTTTGTTCAAATAAGGGAACAGATAAAATTGACGTCAGAATTGGAAATTCCATTGTCCTTGAAAAACACCCGAAAATTATGTTAAACAAAATTGTATCATATTAAATACCGCCTCTAACGATATCATAATTAACCCTTTGTTATTAAGAAGAATCGAAGGGTTGAAAAAAGTTTTTTTTTTCAATAAATTCGAATTTCCGGGAAAATGAAAAATTAAAAAAAAACTATTTTTTATTTATTTCAGTTTTTTTGGGATCTGAACCAAATTTTATTTTGTTCTTTTATATCGATTGCTCTAAAATCAGGGGGTTAATTTAATACAAAAGTTTATTCTACAATTTCTTTACCGTACGATTAGATTTATTTCTGCCTACTCAGACATTCCAATTCCTCACGATAATTTCCTGAAAATTGAAATTGTCCACAAAGGGTGTCAGAGAAATTTTATAAAATCGATCGATTATGGCTAAAAATCATCTGAATGTAAAATCAATTTTTGCTCACTAGAAGGTTAGTTCTAGTAGAAAAAATAAAAGCTATACAATTGTGAGACAAGTTATTATATGGAATATTCAACAGAACGATGAAATTGAAAATTTCATATCATATTTTTGATAAATTTATTTAAATACAAAATTGATTTATGAATTTCTTCTCATATTAAATAACATATTAATCATTTGAGTACCGTTTTAGCAATATACGATAACATTTGCCAAATGGTGTTCGGCTCTCCAAATTATATTTGGCAACATTCATTCTTCAGCCAATATTAATCAAAATGGTATATACGATAAACAATCCTTTAAATGTACCTTTTCAATGATAGGGATAGATGTAGCAACATTTTTGACACCCAGTAACCATGAATCTGTGACGGTGGATAATATACTATTTTATCATGGAACTATTCGAAAATAAGTAGTCCCTGGTCTTAATATTATATTTAATCAAGTACATTTTAAAGTTTAGACAATTTCACAATTCACTAAACTTTCGAAAAGAAATCGTAAAATTTTATATATCATGATTTCAATCATTTTTCATCTTATTTATAACGATAACCGATTACAGACCGGTTCCAGGAATCTTCCCCAAACATTCGTTTCTATGGGGGATTTAAATTTGTCTGAGAAGTGGCTGAAGCTATTTCTTCAATATATTAATAAGGAAGGGAGTTATAAAGATGAAGAATAATAATATAGTAAATTCTGTTCACTATAGTAACAATGGTTCTGTACGTCTTACACAATATGGTTAAATACGATACTTTTAGAAAGACATTGTATCTATTAATATAACATCATATTTCAATTTTTTACTTAGTATTCATACAGTTCGCTTTATAATAATTATTTTCATAATTAAAACATGAGTTCCTTGGGTATAACTTCTTCTTGGTGATGACAATGTTTATTAATTCGATGTTCGGTACTGTCCGCTCTTGTATAATTTATAAATCATATATAAATAAATTAGCTATCAAATTATGATATGCAATTTTCTTATCATTATCATATTCTTTTCCTCTGGTTATCTATAATATGACCAAATGAATATAGTGAATGGCCAAAGAATGGCCTTTATTTATACATAATCTCTCATTTTCCTGGGGGATGACTTGTCATTCTTTCGGTTCAAAACAATTGCCCATCATATATTTGCTTCGTTCTATCCTCGTTGATCCCGTCGTATAATTATATTTAAATAGAAAAAAAAAATAACGCCGGATGTATTATATTTTGTGTGTAATAGAGAAAGGAGCGAATTATAGCTCTATAATAAATAACGGAGTAGAAAGTAGTCAAGGCTCAAATATAATACTTAGCTCGCACATATAAAAAATAATATAAAAACCATGATTTACATTAAAGTATCATAAGCATAACATATTTTATGTAAGTAGATAAAAGAAATTTGTTTTATGATGAGTAACAATTTTTCCTTGTCTACATTTATTTACTATCCGGATATCGTACAGGGTGAGAACCGAACCCAACAAATGGATGTTGATTGGAACTGTGGTATACGTATATCTATCGATAAATATTGATTGGAAGTTATGTCTTCCGAAACGATCCCATGAGAATTTAACTTCATAATTTTTGATAGGCAATAGACTTATTTTGTAGTATTATAACATATACATATCAGACATTATACCTTTTACACGTATTTTTCTCAATCGGCCCCCACTGTACTGTAGACTTAAATAATAAATCCTGTAAGAAAAACTTGATTGTGGTAATAGAATGAGGAAAATGTGTGAAAATAAAAATGGAAAATCGTAACAATTTATATATATATATTTATATATATTATAAATAGGTACGCCGTACCTACCTAATTCAATGTTAGATAATCCAAAAAATACTAAAGTAATCCAATTACTGGCCTTCATGGTTATTTTTCTCGTGCTTGTTTGGGGTCCTTTTGTATATCGTTCTTCTGGCAGATTTTCCGAGCTACAGTTGATTTATGTTGGAAATTTGATAATCGGACGACATATTCGCTCACCGGTTTTTTTTTTATTTATTATAATTTAAATAAAAATTAATATAATTTATCCCTATTTATTATTTATTTTTTGTTGGCACTTGTTTTTGGTGAAAATATTGTTTATCCATTTGAACCTTCACATTTTTCATCAATTTATTGATCCAAATTTTATCTGAAAATGAGAACAAAATTTATCTATTTATAATAAAATGAAAACAATTTTTTAATAATTCAAAAATAATCCATTTTTTTTTTTGTTTAAATTACATATTATTTCATATAATTTTTATTCTCTGACCTTAATTGCCTCTTCCCATTGAATAAATAAATAAATAATGAAATAAATAAATATACCATATTGAAAAATATAAAGGACTTTATAAGTAACATCATAAATATTGGTTTTAAGTTCCTTTTAAGCATGGCACAGACGGAAAAGGATTTTCCCACGAAAACAATATGATACCCGGGGAATGCGAGATAAATATTTCTCTCATTATTTATTATGCGATGTTTGGCATTCATACAATGAGGGCATTTTCCTTTTTCCAAGGGAAAAGAATATTTCCACAAACACATAACATTGTTAAAATAAATTATACATAAACATTACCAGGAAAAACAATAAGACAACCGTACCGGGAGATGGGGCAATTATTGTAAACGGGATTTATATTTTATCGTCTTATAATTTTAAGATGATAATTATATAGGCGTATATAGGGTTTGGGTATATATAACATCCCATCAGCATCATTTTAAGTGGAAATAATTAAGCATTAAGTAAACTAACTACACCAGTTCATAAATCTGTACCGCAGAAGATTAAAAAAATTATAATTTGAAAATTTCTACTTATAAGTAGGGTAGCAGGAGGTAAATATATTCATATTGTTCAACATATAGAAATATATATAAAAATACAATATATTCACTTCCACGAAGAAAACACTCCGCTACAGCCGGCTCGAATAAATATTTCATATTTTTATGATGTAGAGAGATTTTTGAAAACTAAATATTGTGAGCTTAGTAATCCGTATTCATATCAAATTCTGTCTTTTGTAAAAATGATTGATAATGAAATGTAATATGTGTAAATTATAAAGCGACACCGGAAATAATTTTCAAGAGTTGAAATTTTTCATAGTAGATTACGTTGTCTTAAAGTATCCAATTTACAAGTATAATGATTGTTAGAAAACAGTTTAAATCACTGGTCTGATCAACATTTTAATTTAAAGTAATGTCCTGGAAATAAATTGAAATGAATTGATTGGTTAGTGTAATCGAAATTACAATTTGGAAATTTTCCAGTAATAGGTGAACTTAATTAATTACAAAAAATTTTTAATTTTACATAAGAAATCACCATATCAACTCATCGTTTGAAAGTTTCAGTGTAGAAAACTATTCGATTTTATTAATAAAAGTAAATATTTCTCTATTTCTTCCAAATCAACTTCATCATATTAGATTTATTTTATATAATTTAATTACGATTAATATATTTATGTTCCTTTTATTTGATTTAATTTATTTAACGCTTAATGAATTATATTCAATTTATTTATAGTATATTATTACTTTACAATTATTAAAATAAATTAAATGTATTTTTTTATGGACGTTTTCAATTGTGAATTACCGATGATTTAATATTAATTTTAATTTTTGGATTTTTGGCCAAATAATATTAATAATTAAAAATAAATAAATCAGGTGAAACCAATAAGGTATCTTTTATTAATATAATTTTTCCAATATCTCTAATTAATGATGATTATTCAAAAAATGTTGTTCCAATTTTGAAAGTTAACCAACTCTAGAATTTAGACCAAATATAACATCCAAAGCATGTCTTCGAAGTAAAGCGTTTAATTAGAAGAATAATAGGACTCTAAACTTAGTCTGCCAGCATTTAGTACTTTGTATGGATCTATGGTTTGGTACCCTTATTAGGAATTCAGATTAATAAAATGTATCTACAATAAAACTTGCGATACATCAATTAGACCGGTCATATAATACTACATGTTGCTCCTATGCTTAACCTTTCTGTTAAAGGTAAATATTATTTATATCCCGTAGCTAGACATCTCCGTTCGAGTCGTTTAGTTCCTACAATAATTGGATTTTTTCATCCATTAGATGCGAAAGGAAATATAATGAGCTTGACTTGCGAGATTCCCCCACAACTTTTGTCGAATATTTTTAATATTCAAGAATTTATTTTTAAAATTAAGTCAGCGATTCAGGAAATATAAATATCGCGTGAATCAATACGGGCAATACTGTTTTCCCCGAAAATTTTGTTATGGAAATATACAATAATAAAGTAATAATAATATAATACAGATATACGGTGTGAATTTATAAATAAAAAATTTGCGTATTTCTAAAGAAGTCTTCAATAACATGAAATAGAATACATAGTCTTCACAATCTATGGTATAGGTCAGTGGCGTGCAGTCTAATGAGCTCATATATGGCAACTCTCTTATTAAATCTTTATGGGCAAAACTTAAAACCAATTATTTCTGCATATAATATTTTACCGAAGAATTACAATCATTTCCTCAGAAAATTACATTTTTTTAAAAAAATATATTTTCGCCTTTATAAAGCACTAAACAAATTTCGAGATATCGCTTTTTCAGAAATTCTTGTAATTAATTGTAGAATATTGAATTCCTAAAATTAATTTCTAATTTCTAAACTGCTCTTAAAAATAATTCAAAGACTTCCATTTATGAAAATTGAATGGAAATGTCTGAAAAAGTAGGACACAACCAAAAAAAATTCTCGCAAATTACGACTTAATTTATTCGAAAAAGCTGTGGAAAATTAAAAAATTCGGGGATTAACCATTTCCCTAAAATCAGGGGGTTGTTTTTTTTTAAATCTTGTTCTACATTTTTCTCAATGAAACCTTGCGCTTAATTTCCCATAATCATTTATTCGGATTCCTTAACGAAATTTAATTTTTCCAGAAGAGTGTCAGAAGTTTGATTATTTGGCAAACATAAAATTAATTTCAAAACCGATGATTTGTTAAAAAAATTTTGTTAATAAAAACTCTTCGAAAGTAACTTAAAAACCATTTGCCATCATTAGATTAGAAAATTCTTGAATAAAGAATTTTTTTCAATTTTATTGTAATTTTGACAAGTATCTTTTTTATAGGATTTTAATCACATAAGTTGGGAGAGGATTCGTAGATGCTAAGGCATTGATAGATTACTCCGATTACTCCTTGGATCCATTTTCAAATTTTTCCAATTTTAAATTTTTAACAAAGTTTTCTTCAAACAAGTTTTCTTTAAAAATCACGGTATTATCGATGTGCCACTTATATCGCCACTTCTAAAATCAGGGCGTTACTTTTTTAAAAAAGTTTGTCCTACAATACTCTCGTCGGACCGTTTGGGTTATTGCCACGTTACTAGATTTTTCCGATTACTCCAGAAAATGAAGTTTCCCAAAAATGTGACAGACAAATTCTGAATAAAAAAATAAATTAAAAATTGTAATTATTTTTTTTTAATTGCTTCCAAAATTATTTAGAAATAACCTGCAATTATTTGATTAAAAATTAAGAAACAAGAATGTCCGAACGAAATTCATTGAATTTCTATCAAGTCAAACTTTAAAGGGATTTAAACATATAAGTTAGGAAGTAACCCCCTGATCTTAAAGTATTGGTTTTCCAATTTCCCTGAAAACTACCAATTTTGCTGCTGTTTTGTTCTTTATCCAAAGCCGTCTTTAAGCTTTTAAGTATTTACAAAGCTTTTGTAGGAAAATTTTAAATTTGATTAGAATTAAATTATTCGGATAAAAAATGGATCTCAAAATGAATAAAATAAAATTTAAATAAAAAGCTTTCGGTGAACTTTGGGGGATTCAATAGAACTTAATTTCTTGAGAAAATTTGAAATTGCAGCCCAGTAAACTTATTCGGATGGAAAATAGGTTTGAATGCATATAAATTTATATTCGTAACATAAAGCTTTCTGTAAGCTTTTAATTTTTTTAAAAGCTCCCACAGGAAAATTTTAGATTCGATTACAATTTAATTATTCGGATGAAAAATGGATTTCAAAATAAATAAAACACCATTTTTATTAAAATCTTTCGATGAGTTTTAGGTACTTATAGTAGTAATAGAACTTTCTTGAGAAAATTTGAAATTTCGGGCCAGTCAAATTATTTAGATGGAAAATTTTCAATGCGAATAAAATTTCATTCGAAACGCTAAAGTTTTTAAAATCTCCAAAAGGTTTTGTAGGAAGGATTAAGATTTCATTAAAATTAAATTTAATCAGATAGAAAGTGGACCTCAAAATATTATAAATAAAATAAAATTGAAATTAAAAGGTTACGGTGAGCTTTCCGGATTTTTGTAGAGCTTTTTCAAGAAAATATCAAATTTAACTTAAAATTAATGGATTACAAAACGTATAAAATTAATCGACCGACGGCTGGTTATCCAAATATGGTTTTTTCAAATAACCAATGGGCAAAAATATTGGTAATTTTTCGTGCAGATATTTGATATAATAAAATTTTCACAAACGACAAAGATACGGAAATAAGAAAATGGTAATGAAATTGATGAAAGTTGTAACATTTTGTTAAAGTCATAACTTTTGCACACCTTATGGCTATTTTGTCCGCCCGCCACTGGTATAGGTGCAGCCTAGCTGAAGATAAGCAAATATTCATTTTTTGAAACCGGTCAATAATAAATAACCGATGTTTTGTAGCCCAATACTGACCTAAAATTGGGCATATTGCACTAAAACTTTTGTTGATTTTTGGAAGGAATGTTCTGAAATTTATCAAATTTAGATAAATATTGGAAAGCTAGGATATTTAGTCAATTGAAATGAATATCCCGCAGTATAATTCTAAATCTGTTATATAGAAATTTGGATGAAATCTTCGGATATTTATACAGTTAATTAATCAATGGAAAATTATTTAAAAATAATGCAAACATTCATAATTTGGATATGATTCCGAAAATATTCCAATATTCCGAGATCTATATTCACAACGAAAAGTAAATTAATTGATAGTCGTTATCTATGAATAGTAATTAAAGAAATTCGATAAAAATACCCTTTCACAACTTTTCCTAGGATATAATTATTTATTTTGGGAATATGACTTTCCGTAAATACGTCTACCCCATTTCTCGCTATATAGATGTAATCGAAATCCTTTGGTTGTACCAAAAGGAAATATTTATCAGTAGGTCTGTCTGTAGTCTCTCTATATATCTAAGTTTTCTAAATTTATGTACACTTTCATCTAACTGAATTAAATTTTTGCCCCATGAATATAACAGGGTGTCAATATCGGTGGAAAATGCTTTACCTTTTCCATTTCCCTATAGCCCCATTTCTTAATCTATTTTCTCCATTCAGTTCAATAAATTTAATCTGAAAATTTTCTCGGCAATACGGATTTTAGTATATAATATTAAAAAGTATAATGAATTTGATTAACATAAAGTTTTTCGCGATGAAAACCAAAGAAAGAAAAAGCACCTTATGAAAATTGTAGATGCGGGAAAAGAAATGCATAATTTTTATGGTAAATAAATTCATTATTTTCTTGTTCTGTTTATTTATTTTTGGAATGGATCCGGAGTACTAAAATATTAAATAACAAATTCTTCAGAATTGCTTTCATTCGTTTTTTAATTGGTTTAGAATACATAAGTAAGTATGGCAATTGCTAATTGATTACAATAAATTAAAATCGTGCTACTGGCAAAGTTTGTAAACTGAACAATTTATGTAAATGCTTAGTACATAGTACATTCAACCCATAGAGTCACTTGACGGGATTTGAATAAATATACTGTGCGAGTACTCGCATTGACAATTATATTTCTTCCTTTGTAAATATAAGTAACGAGGTAATTTCCAAACGTCTTATAACCAGTTCCACAGAAATTATGTATTTTCTTGAGAGCGACATTTTTTTAATTGAAAATCCTTAACAAAATTAATTGATTCTAATTTCTTGCGATTTATACTGTTCGACTACTTGTAAATATAATTAATTATACTTACATACATAGAATCTTGACTTTATTCTCCGGTCATTTTCTTGGACCAAATATAAAAAATTTATATTTAAACTTGAGGTATGCATAATCTTGTTATACTAACTACGACAAAATAATTTTAAAATATATTTATCACCGTACAATAGAACTTTATAATTAATTTATTGAAAAGGATGAGCTAGACCGTGAAATGTTGAAGAACTTAGGAAAAGTTGTTGGAGGAAAACGAGATAGCATAACATTCAGATATATCTACGGTATGATAGTTAATTTGTTCATTATTTTGTAAGATCAGTTTTGATATGTCCCAGAAACACTGGCTTTTTATTAAACTTTAAAGCCTCAACTGCCTTAACTGCAACATAAACCAGGAGTACCAGGTATCAAATATCCAGGTATATATCCCATTGGTATAGTATAAGCTCGCATAGGGCTTCCTCTCAGTCCCTTTTACGATATTAAATATAAAAATTGCGTGTAGAGTCTATAAAACTTCAGCTCAATTGTCTACAAGCATTTTCTTTTTAATGCAATTCAAAGTATAATATTTTCTCATGAGATTTCCTCTTATAAATATTTTATATTAAAATGAAAAGAATAACAAATATGTTATTCAATACTCAGCGGAGGCTTAAATAAAATTCCCTAAAATACTTGTCGATATCTTCATTTGACAACTTATCTAAGGTAATTGTTAAGTACCAAACCAATACCAATCCGTAACAGATGAATCTCCTATAATGCTCATCCAATCTTATACAAGTATATCTAATAGCCAGTGTCTCGAGGTAATATTTATAACATCAAGTGCATTCAAGTTCTTTGAACAAAAAAAAAATTCTTTCAGCACGGTAAGTTCGTAATCTTTATTTAATTAAATTTGTTTTAATTTCATTTCAATTACATTAAAAAATTCAAATAATGATAATTATTTAATAAATAAAAATGATGAATTAAATTCCAATCCAATTACATTCATCATCTTAACCAGAAAAAATGCATCGCATTTTCATATGGAAATGAGAATTTCATTTCTTCCGTGACCTGTAAATAATTCGTGGTAACCCCCAGTAGGCATACTATTTCAACCTGCTATCAAACCAGTGGCGTGCAGTCTGATGCGCAGTAGGCGCAGAGCACGCCTAACTGAAATTATTTTATTTAATAACTCTGT
>JANTOP010012263.1:0-14946 GCA_027564815.1 Symmerus nobilis | reverse complement strand
CAAAAATATTTAAAGAGTGGCCCGAATGATATTTTAACTGATTGCAATTCCATACAAAAATTTGTCACCCTAATATACATCTAACATGGAAAAATTCTCTTGCTACCTGATGTTTGCCCAAGTAGACCCGGAATGAATATCCCCACCAGTTAGTTACCAGCGTCCCTTGACGTGGAACCCGACAGTTTGATTCGGGATAAATACAATATTACAATAATAATAAATAATACATAATAATACAAATATATTATTCTGCACACAGATAACAATTCTAACGTAATATTTGTGAGGTGGCTCACCACCCCGACCCTGTAAATAAATTGTGTATTAGTAAGTATTTATTAAATAGTTTATAGGAAATGATTTAATGAAAATAGTTTTAAGTTAAATACTAAGAAAATATCCAAGCCGATCGGATATAAATTAATTCATTATAAAATATAATAAGTGAAAATAATATTTATATACCATTAGATAGCACACAATTGAAAATAGAAAAATTACCTTTATTATTTTATATTATTATAACATTTATGTAATTTATTTATTTATTTATAGTATTAATAAGAGATTATTATTTTTTATTAACACTTTCATTGGTTCTGTATGAATGAAATATTTCATTAATATTATACTAATAATAAATAACATTTAGAATTTAGATGATAATTTTAATCAATGTTTAACTGCAATTTGTAGAGGCATCACGCACCGCTACTGAGAAGTTAATTTCCTGTAATTTTATAATATTGTGCACTATTTGTGCTTAGTGTATCCAAATATCTGAAGTTATTGCCGTAGAAACTATTAAAGAAGTAATAATGAATATAATATAATAATAAAAAAATCGAATATTAATAATAAGATTCAATATAATAATGTTCGATTTATTTACCAACAATATATAGTAATACCAAGACCCCACCGAATAATCAAATAATAATAATATTTCCTTTATGCATAATTTGGGACGTATCCGAAGTATCATATAATTATATTTATTATTTAATTGACTCTTAAAATGCAATATATATATTTAAATATATAATTCTTTGGACATTTACTTTTTGCAATATATAAGTTATTCGGTATAGGTACTAATAAGTATAATAATTTGGGATTATCGCATTTCACCTGATTGAAAGATACAAGTATCATATTTACGTATTGCAGTTAACCCAGATAATGTCGAAAATTACCACAAACTTTTTTTCATCTATATCATTACTCGACTCAACACTATAACTACTTCAACTAATTTTTGTATTTTGCAGATACAAAATGAACTAATTTATTACTCTATATTAAAAAAGTACTCTACTATTGGTAAAAAATAAATTCAATCCATAACTGACCCTTTAATTGTTGTATATTCCTTTTTTAATTGAGAGATTTCTTAATAAAAATATAATTTTAGTAGCCTTTTTCTGATCCACAGTCTCTGGTACATTTGGTATCATATTTTCAAAAATTCCATAGTTCAAATTAATGGAATTCATTAAGGAGGCGATACATGTA
Organism: Symmerus nobilis; assembly: GCA_027564815.1. NCBI lineage: Eukaryota > Metazoa > Arthropoda > Insecta > Diptera > Mycetophilidae > Symmerus > Symmerus nobilis. The sequence goes on along the minus strand of JANTOP010012263.1, from coordinate 13,428 downwards.
ACCGCTAATGTAACCAAGAATTTCTTGGGTTGGCGCCACTGCCTGATTTTTACAATATTTACGTCAGTTTTCGACGTTGATAATCTTCCAAAACGAGGATCATCTTCAACAGAAGCACAACCGCCTTCAAAGCGTTCATAACACACATAATCATTCGTTATCCATAAAGCAAGGTCACCATAACATTTTCGTAATATATTTACCGTATCGTACATTTGACTTCGTTATTAACACAAAATTTATTACAAATGTCGTTGATCTCCTTTATTATCCATTTTAGAAATCACAGAGACTATAAATCTTGATGTAAACAAAACCCTTTAAAGAATGTAAATGACAAGCTACCAAGATAAAAATTGGAGGTATCGCAACAACGGTGGAAAACAGTCCAACAGTAGGAAAAATGTAAAATATCATCTAGGAGCGAAATTTAAATTGAATGTTTCCCTTACATTTTGTTTATGGTAGTGTAGTATAATAATAAATATATTTTGAATTGGAGAATATAAACACTAGAGACCGAAATAGTGGTCTCGCATAGTTGAAAGCTTGTTGTATGACCCCTGAAGCTACTGCATGTAAAACGTGAAAATCCGAGTCAAGCTCATATTCAAATACCAACGTCATAATAATTCATAAAAATAGAAGTTTAACGATGATACAATTCACGCCATCTTGTTGTAACTATTTGCAAAACGTATCAAACAAGTTCGAATTTTACCAACAAAGGTGTAGCTTGAATTCACACTTGACCGTATGTAAATAAATTTTGGATCCAATTAGTTGACCCTTGTAAATACATGAATGGCAAACATTATAGATAATTTAATCTACTAAATATATAAAGCCGGGTAGAAACCAAATTTACAAGTTCCCGAAAGCTCTTACTGTTCGAGAGCAACTCATGAACACAGTTACAGCATAGCATAAACATAGCCACAGGAGTTATACATATAAAAATCACGTTTTGACTTTAATTAAGAGATAATATTGAATTCAACATCGTAGATCCAACATTTATGGGTCAAATAAGAAGTTATAAGTATAATGTAATACGTATTCTATTGAATAAAAGTGATTATTTTTCTACATAATCTCTTTTTAGCTCGATGCACTTAATTCAACGATTTCCAATTTTGCGATCCCTTTCGAATAATATGATTTTTCCAACCCCTTCAAAACAGGGTTGTGTTTCTAATATCATTAGAGCAGAATATCTTTTCGCCGAGCCACTTCTTCAGGTTTTTGAGGCAAAAAATAGTTGCACGGGGGGCTAAATCTGGAAAACATGTTGGACGCGGGAGCAATTCACAACTTAATTCATAAAATTTAGCTATGGTGACTTCACTCTACTCCGAACTCGTGTAATTTAAACGGTATATTATATACGCATTGCACCGCAAAAAATTGCACGATTTGAATGAATATGCCCAAGATGGACACATGTGGTAGAAGGCGGATCCTGGCGTAACAGTATGTTATATATTAGACGTTGATGGGCTAACGTATATGAATTACGATTTTCATCTCTTCAAGTGATAACAATTTGTGTTCAAGACACTTAAATACTGCATGTTTGGGTTGATTATGCATATTTGGGTTAAGGTTTATTTACGAAAGGCCTTTGGTGTAAGTTCGCATGACATTCATTCTGGCAGAAACCTTTTAAAAGTTTTAAAAGTGTTCTAATAATTACAGGTTTATCACATTCGATGTTATTATAATAAATGTTGTGTTGCTAGCAATTAAATAAGAAATTTCGAATTATATATATTTTAAACACATATAATTTTACATATTATTTAAGCCAAAATTGCAAATGATGCAAATAATATTTGTAATCTGAGTATGAAAAATAAAAATGCATTGAAAGTGTTCACTGTACGTATTTACAACAAAATGTTTTCATTAATTCAGATTTCAGATTTTTCTTGTTCGCATAAAATAATAATAATAATAATATTACGTATGAAATTTTGGATTATTATGATATTATTATTACAATAAAATTTTATTTTCAAAGTTCAATTTGTAGTGCATTATTGGGGGTGTTTGGTATAATTTATGATAAAGTTCTACATGAATTTATGTTTGATAAAGTATTGTATAGTAACATTATAAATTTTTGTATATAGTAACAGTTAGGAATAAAATATATCATTAATGAAAAAAAAAACATCTAACTCTCATCCTTCTGTAAATATATTTTCGACCTCAACAAGATATAAACTACAATAACAACATAAAACATGTAAAATGATTTTTAAAATTAAACTCTAATATAAGTCTTAACGATTATTCACGAACTTTATATCAATTTCCACATACAAAGTGGAAAAAAATCAAATATGGAGGATATTATCAACAATATCGATATGTGGTCTGAGTATGTTGTATGTATGCTAGCTTGGAGCTCTTGACAACTTCTTTTCTTGATCGAATGGTAAAACTCGGCAATATTTGCCAACCCATACCACCAATGCAACCATAATTTTTTTTTTAAATCAGACAATATTTTCCCTTCGAACTTTTTCCCTCAAGTTCTAGTATTTTACCTCCTTACACCCCTCCCCGTCTTTGAAAAACCCATTCAAATGAGCTATCACTTGACGTCACGTAATATTTAACATTTTCAACCCCCTCACTCCCCCTATTCCTCGCGAGGTTCAGTGTGGGGGTTCAATGAATTAAAAGATAGACTGTAGGCTCCCATTGATCCTATCAAAATTTAAGGGGAGGTTTCGGTATAATTGGCCCAAAATTACATAAACTTTGAAATTTTTTTTTGAGCACCTGTTGTGACTTCGAAGTCTGGTTTTTATTATCAAATCTTTATCGTACTTTAATCCATTGACACAATTGTTATTATTTTTTTTTCTAAAATAAAGTGGCGTCTAATATGGTCTAATATAGCTTCAAATTCAATCCTGTTTCAAAACATCACTTTTTTGCGAAGAGCATAGCGTCTTCAAATCGTAATCTAGAAACATGAGAAAAAGCTAGCCATTAAGGGAACATTATGAAATTGGCAAAAATGACAAAATGGTGGGCACTTGAAAAAAAGTGATTTTCCCATTATTTTTTAACTTTGGCCCTCTCCAAGAAATCTTTAATGTTGACAATTTTATAATGTTGTAGGAGAAAATTGTTTACTTTACTGGGGCAAGGAAAGAAGTAAATATTTATATAGAAGAAAGAAAGAAGTATTTCGATATAGAGGTCTCAATTATGAGCGTGACCTGAGTTCATCTAAAATACAAATTATAATACAATAAATATTCGCATCTCCTCCCGCGAGTTTAAATTAAGAATTAATTATAAAAAGGATGAGTATATAATGAGTTTTATTAGAATCTATTTAATGTTAGAAAATAATTGTGGCTAAAATGAAAAATATCAACAAAGTTCAATAAAATGATGAACGACGGTTTTTGAGTAGCCGGTCGGAAGGTTTTATGTTTAAGCCCTTAAACTTAAAACCTTCAATCATCATCATCATCATCATATCAGCCTGCTGAAGTTCACTGCTGAACATAGGCCTCCTCCAATGTTTTCCATTTATGTCTGTCCTGGACATTCTCCTTCCAGTTATATTTCAACCTTTTTATGTCGTCTGTCCCCCTTGTTGGAGGCCTACCGACGCTCCTACGACCTTTAATGCTGAGAGTAATTTAAATTATTACTAAAAACAATTGTACTTCCATTGGTACATAATCTTACTCAGTTATCTTCTGATTTGAGTAATGATAGATTTGAGATACATTTTTGTCTTTTAAAAGAGGTATAGTATAACTATGCTATAACCGAAGAGATTTGTTGATTTGTTATAGGTTAAATGAAAGGAAACTCTATAGTAATAAAATAGGTTGCAGCATTGGAGATCCTAATAACACGCAGTTACCATACGGCCATAGGACAACACTTTCTTATACAATACATATCAATATACGTCAACAACTTCTTCGATGTTAAATGAAGTGTTAAATGCTATGGGAAACAATTATGTCCAAACCAAACCATACTCGTTATCCTACACCTAATCAAAAACCGAATGCAATTTCTTTTTTCTATTTCGAAAGTAGAATACCTAACTTAATAGGTTACAATCGTCCGTCCACAAAACAATGCAGATCACTTTTTTAATTAAAAGTATTTGCACAGATATGACCTCCGTATCCTCCTTGTATATTTCCTCCGTATTCAAAAATATAATTATTTTGCCACATCAAAAAATTGATATTAGATTTGTTGGCAATCTGAAAGTCACAATTCATTCATACTGTTTTAATTTAGTCCAATTGGATAAGCGGATTATATTAAAAACATTTTCACTCTTCTTCAGATAGATTCGGATGTTCTTCATATTTGATTTTCAGTATGTTAGTTATCTTTCTTCAATCGATGATATCTCCTTGATCGGAAACGGACATGATGTATGGAAACTAATGGCACTGCTAAGGTTATGATAATAATATTGATTTTGTCTCTATGAAAATTATATTTTATATGAGCAACCGGTACATTGTTATATTACTTTCGGCCGGATTCATAATTTTGATCATAAATAAACATTAAAGGGTAATAGCAAAGGTGGGGAACAAAAAAATACATCCATAATTTCATCACCTTGGCCACTAACCAGACTAACAAATTTCTAACCGCAATTCTGATTTTAATAACATTTATTATTATAATTATTATTTTAAATATACTGACATATACCGTGAAAAGAAACGACTAATTCGAATGGTTTATATGTAGATTATAGTCGTTCCTCTAACTTCGGAATGCAGATCTCGTGAAATTTTTAATTAGGTATCAGCATAGATACCATACCATACACCATAAATCAACAAAATTGTTTAGAATAAAATTAAATAAAAATATCGCGACCCCATTTAAATAGGTAGGTATATAAGTGGCATGAACAAATTTGATGAACATATTGGAACAAAAATAAATCCTGAAGTGGAACTATAAGATAAAAAGAAATTAATTTATATGTAATATATTAACTATATAATTTATTTATAGCCAGGATAAGATACGAATACAATATCTCAATATCGCCGACAGGTAGTCGTATATAAAAGCAAAGTGTGATTGACCCAATTCCACCATTCGTCTTTATGGCTTACTTCTGCGTGTATTCTAAGCCCGTGGCTTATTATCAATAAGTCTTTTTATAGCTTATAAATTTATTAGTCCGACTTGGTATTTCAAAAGCCATTGAATTGAATTTTTTTCATATAAAGAAAGTATGGTCAAAGAGTAGTAATTGTAATCCTCAGCCAAAAAGGTCATATACCGAGTTTGTCGTGTACCGGGGTGGTCGTATACCGGGGTTCCACTGTAATTAAGAAATTTGCATAGAACCCACATCGCAATTTTTGCAGTTAAGAGGAGATCAATATTACCAATTATCGAATTCCAAATGGCTTTAAAATTTGGCATTTTTAACGGATTTTACAAATAAATTTTTGATTCAATTTTTGATGAATCAATCAATTTGATTCAGTAAACTTAATCTTGAACTTCAAGGAAAAAACAGAACTATTACTGAATTGCTAACTTCCATAAATGGCTTTAAATTATTTTGTAAATCACAGTTGTCAGCAAAAAATTTAGTATACTTTCCAAAATGAAGCAATTCAAGAATAGCTGAATTTTAATATAATATTATTTGATAACTATATTCCAGAAATTAAAAAAATTATCAATGAGTTTGAACATAGATTTCAAGATATTAAAAAATTAGAACCAATTCTGTTGTTTCTGTCATTCCCTTTTGGAAATCAGGATGTTGAAGGAATACTTCAAAAATAGCTACAGCGCGTTTAATTCAGATATATTCGTAAAAGCAAGAGCTTCTGAAAATAGTTATTGGTCTTCGCATGGAAAAAAATATCCATGTTTAAAGAGCTATTGCTTTTCAATTGAAGGCATATTTTGCATCCACCTATCTATGTCAATCAGCATTTTCGCATCTGAAAATATTTAAAAGTAATACCCCAGCACACTTACAGATGAACATTTAAAAATGTGTCTACACTTAGCAGTGACCAGTTATGTGTCATCGTTTGACCAGCTTGCTGACAACATGCAATGCCATGTGTCAACATCTAAGGACATATTAAAATCATTAATTATTATATAATATTTATGAACTGAAATTGCGAGAAATTGTATGTACTTTTAGTCGATCTCGCATTGTATCAGATTGAATCGATCTTCATTAGGAAAAGTCTTGCCACGCCTGAATGCTTTTAATTTACTTGTATTTACAAGAAATAATATTGTATGACTCGAAAAAGTGACTTAAGATAATGTTTGATAAGGCATTATGGATTAAAATTATAATACTATTCGGATTATTTCTTTTAATGATATATTAACGATATTAATTATGGTATCGATGAAAAGTTAACAGTAAAGTTATTTATGATTATCGTTTGAGGCAAAAAAAATTGTTATAAATTGTACATATGCTAAATGTATATTTATCGATTTGTAACGATAGATTTAGGAACAATTTGCATACATACATATCATTTCAAATAGCACACCTATGAGAAATATGAATTATTCCAGACATTTCAAAGGAATGGTGTAGAGATAAGAAATCAATGTGGAGAATTAAATTAAATTCCGTACATTTTGTGAACATCGAAAAACATGTCGAAATCATAAAATTCGAAAATCGTTAAATTTTATGAAATTTTGAAAATTGAAGACCCCTTAATTTGTGAGAGATGTGAAATATTTGAAAATAAAAAAACGTTCATCGGTGGGATTCAATCCAGCGATCTCGCAATTACTAAGCGGTTTTCTTGCCACTGTGCCACGAAATCACTTATTTTTTCGATAACATAGAAGGCACATAAGCGCAGTGGAATTTTTCATTAATTAATTTCTCGGAAACGGCTGAGCATTGGGTTTTGCTACTTGCACCTGTCATACTCTTGGTCATGTCCTACACGTGTACCAAAGATGGATCGAATCGGTCACCCATGATCCGTATCCTGCCCTTGTTAGAGAAGATTAAAGTGAACATAGTCGTTCGTTAGTCAAATTTAATATAAAAAAGGGAAAATATCTATATTATGTCGGGCGTATCATGGAAGAACATGAAAACATTTTATTTTCTGTATAATTTTTAAGAAAGAAAAGTGTTTCTTGAGTTTTCACTGAACCAATTAATGAAGACGTGTCACTTGTGCTACGAGATGATTTTTTATGAAGCTGCCATACTCAGAAACCACACCTGGAACTTCGGGGAGTGCTACACAATATATTTTTATTATAAATTTAACGAAATATAATGTTATATAAAGAATCTCATACGCACACACTTAAACTACTCAAAAATACACGGATTCAAATAAAAATTTTTATAAAATAAATCAAAGTTCCTAATAAATGTGTTTATTTTATTTTATGACGAATCTGCCCCAGCCTGGTGACGATAATGTGTCCCGTACTGGGGGCAGTTTCGGAATTTTGTATGGATTATTAAAAATATCTTAAAGCGTATTTATTTCATTCTGATCGTCCTGTAATACATTCTTTAATATCCATTAGAATATGCCATTTAAACTACCTAGCCGAAATAAAAACTTCATTTTTAATTAGTTTTTAAGGGGGTATATATCTCCACCTTGAGTAACAATTAATGTTATTATTTTTTTATTTTTGGATATGTGTCTTTATAAATAGGGATAAAGTGTATTGCATATTATTAATAAATAGTTTCGTATCTTGAAAATGTCATAAATAACTCAATTTTTTGAAATTTAAAATTTTGGTTCGACAGACTATAACGACAACAATTCTTTACAGGAATCATTTTTTATTTTTCAGATCCATCGACCTACACGGAAGATATCATGCCGACCATGAAGCCGCGTTTTTCCATGAGTGGCCTGAAGAATCTTCGTGTTCACATATAATTTATTATAAACAATTACATATTTTAAATTTTATTTTCCTATAGTTTAAGTACCAATGAATAATGAGTAATAAAATTTTTCTCTTATTGTTAAAGATACATCATCTTCGAAAAAAAAAAAAAAAACGTTCGTTTTTGCTCAAGCTGGACCTTCTTAAAGAAAAATGTGCCGAATGTGCCCCTTTCTACCCTACAGTTATACAATTTTGAAAATTTGTACACCTTTAAACAGTTTTGAATTACGATTAATATAAGTTTAATTTAATTCGCTATTAAATTAACTATACAAATGCTGATACTTACAATAAGTTAGTTTATTTATTATAATAATTGTATTGGGGCTGAGCTCTGGTATTCAGAATTGACTGTAATTTTCTACATAATAACTTTTTAAACTTTTTTTAATCTTGATTAAACCGATAATCTATTTAAAATCATTTTAAAAAACATATTCTTTTAGTTGATGACGATTGTTAAGCTTTTTTTGCATTTAATCATTCTTTCCATAAATTGAATCTAACTTAATAGTACTTCTAATGTCTATTTATATTGATACAAAAAATAGTTTGTTCCGTATGGCATTTTTTCTATTTTATATTATTCGTAATTTAATTTAACTTGCTTTGTTATGGACAATTTGTTGCTCGTGCCCTCAACCAATGCTATGCTGGATACTTCATATTATTTAGTCTGATCTGAAAATGATAATTTCATTTATTTAATTTGATTTTTTATTTGTCTGTTTCGACTATTATTATATTTCTATATAGTTTTTCTGTATTTCGTTAGATTTATGATATTTCATCTATGACTTTTGGTTTTTTTCCTCAATAAATTAACTGTACTGTGCGGACCGCATTCAATCCGGAACAGAAACTACAATTTTAGCATTGAAAGAATTAAAAAAAAAATTATTTGAGGCTTTCGGTATGCAATACATGACATTGAATAAAATATTTTTCTGCACATTATTTTCTATGTTTAAAATTAAAATGAGTCGTTACTCTTGCTGTTTGTATATGAGAGTTATCTATACAGGTACATTATTTTCTTAAAAATTTCCAATATAAAGCACTAAATTACTGTGCTAAATTTAAATTAATTAGGTTTTTTTTGGATCGGTCAGAACCTGACCTTGTCTTTTTTAAAAAGAATTTATTTTAAGTCGTGCTTGGCAATATATAATATAAGCTCTATGTATCCACTTATGCGTAAGGAAAATTTGTATATAAGAGTCAGATGTAGATATATCTGAATATCTAATCTATCTAATCTAACTCCATAATTATTGTATATTGCTAATATGTATGTATTAGTATTGAACAGTTAACAATGAGCATAGTACAAATTTAACCGCCACGTAAGCCTAGAGGATTTTCGAATCTGACTTTGATGACCAAAGTTATTATTAAATAAAAAATCGTTTCCATTTACGATTTTATCCTAAAGTCGAAATGAGTAATTGCTAACTACCGAATCAAGCTTCATCAGCACCCAAAAAAGAAGTTTAAAAACCTCTGTCGCCCATAACCGAATTCGATATATCTACAAGTTACTCCCGCCAGTAATAAAGTTACTTTAAGTTACTTTTATCATCTTATGATGATGATGATAATATGTAATTATAAAGTATATTTTAAATTCATCTAAATCTAGTATATTAAAATTAATTCGGATTTCGGAACAACCAATTTGAAATGGGAAGAGAGTGGTGATAGCGACGAAACATTAAACGCTTAAATATTCCTTTCCCACAGAAAATCGCAATTGGAACAAAATAGCAGTGGTGTCAGTGTTTAGAACACAGTTGGAACACCATGTGTACAATGCTTGAAAGATTTATCACAATACGTCACATCATTAAAGAGTCCTGGATGATCTTTATTTTGGGACATTTATTTACCACGGATGATTTTAATATAACAAAAGAAATTTTAAATAAGATTCAACCTATGCCAGAGAATTTTAAAATATCTGTTTGACGCACTTAAAAATGAAGGACCAGATTCGCATGCTAACAGCTCTTGAAATTCGGATAGACCAGCGCAGAAAATGTCTACAAAATGATTTCTTCACAATGTTGCCTAAAAATTAAATCTTGAAAACTGCGAAAAATATGCCGCACAAATTCTGGGTTCTCAACCAACTAAATCTACCGTCCAAGAGGATTCATCATTGGAGTTAAAAGAAATTGGTGAAACTAAAATTAGTAATCTTAAGGATATTTTGCAAAGTAACATCAATAGTTGTCTTAAATCAATGCTAAGAAATGAAGAAAATGTTACCAACTCAATTAGGAAGGAAATGAGCATTCACCTTGACTCATATATTTTCATACAAATATGCCTATATTTTTATTTCCCATTTGATCACAAAAATTCCAATATCTGAAATCTCAAAAATTACCACAAAAGGTACATTTTCATATCATGTAAACATAATCTCAGTCAGCCTTTAAGTTTTAGTGTAAAAAATAATGAAAGGGTACCGTGATCTAGAAAAATGTTGATTGTGCGATAAACCGGTACCATTTTTAGAGAGCTGAAGCCTCTGCGAATCAAAAGAGGTTTTATCGCACCATTAAACGATATAAAGACATCAAATCATCGAATGACCGAAGAAGATCTAGCCTGAAAAGATCTTTTCGAACCCCAGAAGTAATAAATGTTCTCAGAGAACGAGTTCGTCGAAAATGTTAACGTTCTGTTGAAATTTGGCACAGCAGTTCGTCACATTTTGAATCAAGACCTTAAACTTAAACCACACCCCCAACAAAAAATTCAAAACTAATAAAACTCATGGAGTTACCATCGCTTCAATATAAAGCGGTATCAGAGAATGGTAACGTTGTTAGAATGGCATGCTGGCGACGACTTCATATTTTCAGATGAGAAATTTTTTGTGATGGAGTAGAATTTGAAGGTTCAAAACGACCGATTGTGGGTTTTGAGTAAATGAAGGAAACAAAAACGACAATTTTCTAGGTATGCTAGAAGTATAATTTAGTAATTTTAAAATTGCTAAAATACAATATTATTTGTATTTACTACCTTTATCCATCTTTTAGAAAAGAGTGCTTTCATTGTATTTAGTGAATACGGTATCCACTAATTAAACAATTATTAAGAAAAGTACATGACTTAATGGGTTTTACATTGTGGGCAGCAACCTTGCAGCCAATGTTTCGATTCCAAAGCGCCTTTACAACATTTGTTTCGGCTGCAATAACCTACAGAAGCAAATTTTTATTGAAAAAGGGGTTAAAAGCAATGCCCAATATTATTTGGAAAACGTGCTGAAGCTAAATATACTCCCAAATGCTCAAAGAATTTTTGATGAAGACTACTATTATGAGCAAGGCTATTACAGGAATACTATTACTATGGGGCAGGTCGGAGCCCCTTCACACAATGCTAGAATTGTTCAGAGCTGGTGCAATACCAATTTCACCGATTCCGTACTTAAAGCTTAAAAACTACAATTTTAATAATATTCAATCTAATTCAATAAAATAAAATATGGGATGTTCTACTGATAGAACTCGTGCGTGCGGCTTACGATGACAGTGAAAGAAGATTGAGGTTAGTTAGATAAGCAAAAGGCAGTATTATCGAAAAACACCTTTTATAACATATTAGGCATATAAAACGTGGTGTATACTAGGTAACGGGTATTAACATATTTCACTTAATCTAGAAAAAATACTAGTATCGAATGCATTCAAGCGACACCACCCGAGAGTGAGCGAACATTTTCTTTGGCTGGAAATGTTGTAACAGCTAAAAGGCAAAACTTAAGTGACCGCAGCATTAATACAATTTGCTTTCTCAAAAATCATTTTCTTAAAATTTAATTAGTTTCAGTTGTATTTATATTATATTTAAATACATAAGAACTGAATATTTTTTTACTGAAGCCTTAAAAAGCCCGCACAGTTCGAGTAGCTCGAATTTTTTTATAGAAATGGGTCGAAAGCTCGAGCTTTCCAAAACCATAAAAAAAGCAACTTTATTAAAGACATTTTATGTAGAATAGTTTACAAAGATGTAATCGAACTCCATTTTTGTTAATACACCAATACCTCGCTTTAAGGCCTAGATACGTTCCGATAAAGTTGGCCGCAAAAGGGAAAATCCGTATAAAGCTGCGTCCAGATCAAAACATTTGTGTAGTGAATGTTGTATTTTGAACTCGATTTGTGTTGCAAATTTTTTTGTGGCGCACATTTACCGACAGGCGATAGATAGCGTGTGTTGTATCTAACGAAAATATTTATAAGTTTCATTGTGCGGCGTATCATCAATAAAAATGATGACGAACGCGAACAAATTTGGGTCAAATAAAACGCACAACGTAAATATTTATTGATCTGGACCCGGCTTAACGAATAATTTTTTTGTGATAAAATCTCATCTCATTTAGTGATAAAATTGAAACCCTGCCTCTACTTACGAGGACATTAATTTCTATAGGACTATACTGCAGCGACAACGCATTAAAATATGTAAAATATTTTATGTAGTTACATATCGTGGGCTTGCAAGCGAAACACACTATAAGTCAAAAAATCTAGTTTTGAGTAAATGAAGGAAACAAAAGTGACAATTTTCTAGGTATGCTCAGAGGTGGATTTACCACAGTGGGCGCCCTAGGCTTGAACAAATTTGCCGCCCTTACCATGTTACCGTACATGTAAAATGTATCGTATGCGCATTAGGGGTGATCGAAAACAACTTAATTTTTGCTTGGATTACAACACCCCCCCATTAAATCTATAGGAACTTGCTAACTTTTCCTAGAAAAAATTGTTTTTTCTCACGCGTTCCTTACGTGCGCAAAATCGATTACTTTTTTCCGCAAATTTTGTATAAGGTATTTTTTAGTTTCCTTAAAAAGTATATAATTTCTCTAAAAAATTAAGCTCATTCCCGAAATTATGTCTTCTTTGGTTTGGCCACAATTCTTAAATTAAAAATACCTTACACAAAAAGTGCAGAAAAAAGTAATCGATAGTAAGGCGCGTGAGAAAAAAAAAATTTTTTCTAGGCAAGGTTAGCAAGATCCTATAGATTTAATCTGGGGGTGTTACAATCCTCGTAAAAATATGTTAGTTTTTTCCATGCAGTTCGATCGCCCTAATGCGCATAGAGGCCTTCGGATCTTGGTTGGGATCTCGGCCATGACTTAATTCTAATATCAGCATTTAGGCCCGCCGCATATTGAACCAAACACAGGCCAAACAAACACCGAACAACCACCAAACGCACTCAGACGTTTTTTTAAAGGTACCGCATATTGAACCAAACTGTTTTGCTTTCTCAATTTTTTATTTAAGAATTATATTAATTTTAATTATGCCTTTTTCAGTTAAAATTCTGAAGAACAATAAAATTGAATTATTAAATTAAATTCTCACTATACAATTTTGACTGCCTTTGGTATATTTAAAATTTTAGATTATCAAAAAGAAAGTAGAGTGG
>JANTOP010012252.1:0-14953 GCA_027564815.1 Symmerus nobilis | reverse complement strand
ATGGTTAATAAAATAAATTAAAAAAATTTTCGTTGCTATAAGTCAAATTTTGAAAATTCGTCCCTGAAGAGGTTAAGCGGTTAATGCTTGGAGCCCCAGATATGTTCGCGAGCAGCTCATGAACAGAGGAAACAAATTCGCTTATATACAAGTAGTTCGTTATAGTTTATAGTTCGCTTCACAATAATCACAAATCAAAATGTTATTCAACGTTGATGATAGAAACTTAATAATTGCATATGCTGCCCTTATTTATATAAAAACGATTTATAGTGAAAGGAACAGATCCCATAGTACCGAGAAATTAGTTCCCAATAATTATTTGGAAGTCAAAAATAGGACGTCCACATTAAACTACGTTCGCGAAGAATTTATCGTTTCAATAGCGAACAGCTGTTAGCGAACTCAAGTTGGCGAACAGTTCACGAGCTAATAGCCCATACCACGTTCCTGTTTAGGGTTTTAGCTGTTCGCGAACAATTGAGGAACTTGTTGTATACGCGGTTTAACAGTTTACCAGAATCCACGGTACGAACAATGACACTATACATGAAATAGATAATCTAGTACATGATGCTATATGACATTCAAGATTTTATCAAACGATGGATTCAAATATGTTTCCCATAGTTGACATTAAAATTAAAATTGCGATACCTCTATAATTTGAAATATTCGGTCGTAAGTACATATAGTATATAAAGGATGTATAGTTTATGAGGACAGCAGTTAATATGGAGCCCGACCCATTTTCTTAATCAAATGTCCTGTATTTTATAAATATTTTTTATAAGGAATAGTCTGGGCTTTAAAGTCTTACCAATGTTATATAATGTTACAGCAGATAATTGCACTTTTCACATATAGATAACTTTTGATGAATTTTGACGTATGTTTTTACTCATTCGAAATGTGAAACTATATTTCTTTTTTATAGTTGGTACTTCGGTAATAAATTTTGTATCGGTCGGTTTTGGATCAATGTATTTTGTTGAAGAATGGAAAATCAAAATGAGCATTTTCATCATATTTTTAGCATTATCACTCAAAGATGAACAACGTTCAAGTCGTCCGGTTGAATTTGATGACGATCAAATCAAAGCAATAATCGATGTAGATCGTCATAGCATAGCATGTGAGACTGCAGAGTAGCTCTATGTATCACATACATGTATATTGATAAACGTTTAAGACAACTTGGCTAAAAAAAAAACTCGATATATGGGTTCCTCATGAACTTAAAGAAATTCAGTTAACAAAATGCATTAATATATGCGATTTGCTTATGTAGTGTAACGACATTGAAACGATTGATGACTGGCGATGAAAAATGGATTGTTTACATTGAGCATGAGCAAGCAAGATGAACCAGCGCAAACAACACCTAAAATTTGATATCCATCAATAGGAGGTTATGTTATCAGTTTAGTGCGATTAAAAAGGCATTGTCTATTTTGAACTTTCACCACGCAACCGAACGATCAATTCAAAGATATTCAACAACTAATCAAACTGAACAATGCTAATTAAAAAGATCGACCAGAATTGGTAAATCGAAAAAGTGTTGGTTCCATTCCACCATGAAAACGCAAGGTCACACACATTTTTGGTCATTTGTCAAGAATTATTGGAACTAGTTTGGGATACCATTTTTTCAAAGTTCGCAAAACCTCTTGAATGGTAAGAACTTCAACAATGATGATGATGTCAAAACACAGTTGGTTAAGTTTTATGCTGATAAGGACCAATAATTCTATGAGCTTGGAATCATGAAGTTGCCAAAAAGATGGAAAAGCATCATCTAACAAAATGAACAATACATTACTGAATACAGTTATATAATTCTATCAAGTAATTGTTATGTTTTCATTTAAGAAAAAAACGCAATTTATTAGTTGCCCACCCATATATTAATTTGTACTTGCAAGTATCACGTATATGAATGAAGTAATTATGTGACAAACGTATGGTTACCATATTTGTCATTTATGTAAAATACTATTTGTAAATAATTCAACAGAGCAGGTTACCGAGATAGTAGTTCATAGTAAACTTGATGTTATTTCGCTTAAATTTTGCGGGACTTTCCCAAAACATGATTCATCAATTTTCGGTTAAATTTCAATTCATAAGTTTCGGTTAAATTTAAAAGAAAGTAACTACTAACTACACAGCGAATAAAATATAGCTACATAAAATACAGCGTCCAACATAATGTTTTATTATGGTAACATATCTAATTCTGTTCTCTATAAAATAAAGCAGATTTATAATCGGACAGAAAAATGTTTGTTATTAACTAATGTTTTCTATGTTATACATAAATAGTTGTACGTTAAATTTAACATCTCTATATCATACAGAATACGTGTATTTACGGGAAAATAAAATTGATCAGAAAACAAATTGTTAAATTAAAGAAAATTCTTTAGCTTTTTTAAATTTTCCTTTGTTACAGATAATATATATGGGTCATTCCACCAAATAAAATCATTTTTACGGGGCGACCCCCGCCGATTTTGTTCAAACTATGTTCTCAATATTATAAAAAAAATTTCCTGACAATTTGAGCCCTTAGTATGTAGCCATTTTGAAGTTATGATTTTTTGAATTTTTGAAATTTTTTTCCAACTTTTTCATTGATTGTTTTGAAGTAGAAAATTTTTTTAGAAAAATCCAGAAAAGACAGCGTTTTCTAGGAAAAATTCTCAGCTTTCAATTAAAATATTCATTTTTTGTCTTACGTAACAGAAGACCATTTAAAATCCATTTAAAGTGGAGAAAACGATTTTACACTATGCGGCGCGTGTTACTTCAAATTTGATTTTTTTTTCTGAAAGCTGAGAGTTTTTCCCATAAAATATATCATTTGCACGATGTGCAAAATTTTTGTTTGAATACAATTAAATTAAATATAAAGTCTCTGCAATTAAAAACCCTTTATTTCTGAATCTTTTTCGAATGTTGGTACAGTTTTGATACAGGCATGTCATCACCGCACCGTAAAAATGATTTTATTTGGTGTATTGACCCATATTTATTACATTAGTTATTTATGTGTAACAAAAATGGTTGTGTTGAGTCCTTTCAGAAGGACTTCCGTTACAAATACGTAGATTTTATTTTCTGTGTACGAAACACCTGAAAACAACGAAACGTTTAACATTTCACAATAAATGAGCAGAAATAGTTATACGAATTCATTAATGTTTTTAAATCCATTATGCCTTATGTAAAACAATTATTTAATTCTGAACAATTGTAAATCATAATTCGATATACGAATTCCTAACCTTGAAAACTTATTACTCACTTGAAAAATCGAAATACAAGGATGACTCAAGATTGGTACATTTTTAAAAATAAAAAAACCACAAAAATATTTAATTAATATAAAAATGTAATTAACCGAAGAAAGATTTGAAAATAGTTCCAGATGTTCTCTGATGCTGATAAAAAGTGATAAAATAATTATTGTGTCCATTAAATATATTAGGATAAAATGTAGGAGCGAGTATAATGAGATCATAAGTAGGTATGAATTTAGAAATAGTCACCTGCTCAGAGATTTGATACAATTATAGTTGAATTGTATTTAATTATACAGAGACAGGGAATAATTATTATCTTATTCGATACATTATAATTTGTGCAAGTTAGATTGAGACCTTTATTAAAAGCTGGTCGGGTGAAAGGTGACTCTTTTTACAAATAAAAATGTTGGAAGTACAGTGCCAGCTGAACTTTTGCATTAAATCATTATTTTAGTAAATAAATTACTCATATTAATTGTTAAGAGATATCATTAATTATTTAAATTAAACTGGTATACAAGACGAGATCAGCTACTACTAATCTACGGATAAAATCGTCAATGATAAATAAAACGAGACTTATGGGAGAATTTATTTTTACAAATACTTGATGATGTAAACATGATTTTGCCGGTTGTACGTTAAATATCTTTTGATTAACTGTCCCAATGGTTTATTGTTAATCTCAAGGGTGTAGAAAGTATGTCATTGCTGCCAGTATTGATAAAATATTCGGATCACTTAAGAAACTCATAAATTTATAGAATAACAAATAATAAGTATGAAACCGCCGATTTGATTTGTCCTGAAACTTGTAAAGGATGGAATAAAATAGGAAAATATATTGAACGGGTAGTTTTCAATATACAAAAAGTAGCTTGGTACAATTTACCACATACCGTATAATTATTATTTGTATAGAATGTAAAAGTATAATATTTTTAGACTTCATCGACCACTTTCGATAATATACTTTATTTACCTCATGAAATATTCAAATTCTTTTCTTAAATATACAAACTAACATATTTCTAATAACTTTAATGTGGGTTATCTAAATTAACCTTGGCACGTAATTATTTCTAAACGAAATATATATTTTGGTGGTTAATAAATAATAAATCCGTGTAATAACCATCGTAATTAAATTAATATTTAAGGTAAAATGTGAGTAATAATAGATACCAACCATACTACAATAATTATTTAGAAAACGAACTTGACTTGAACGATGTAATAAATTATTTAGACTAGGAATTCAAATCATCATGGTAAAAGAAGCTGGTGACCACATGAAGAGGAAACTACTAATATAGGGTCTTACAAATAAAAGTAATACGAATTATAAATATTTATTAAATAATATCTGAAATAAACAATTACCGTATACTCTCGATAAATTACAAACCGTTTATGACTATTATATGCAGACCTTGAAAAAATTGAGTAAATTGCATTATGAAATGAACATTTGTCACATTTGTGATTTATTTATTAATGAATATTATTTCAAGAATGTACGTACACTCTCGTCGTGTTAGATTTTTGGAGCAACTATGTATATAACAATTTTTGTGAAACTTTCGGGATGTTACGATATACATTATAATAGAATTCAAAAAATTTTAATTGACAATTAAAATTTATCAAGTAAATAATTTGTTATTAAAATAGTTGTCAATACAACAATTTAATTCGCTAGTACATGCACTCGCATAATACATAGAAGACACATCGCGCATAATATAAGTTATAAAATTAATAGGAATTAATTTAATTTAAATATAGGGAACAGTAATTAAATTCGAAGAGTACATACATGTCGCTTATTTTAACTTACGCAAATGCATAAAATTAATTTTTATTCCAAAATTTGCGCATACCCGCGCCCTCATAATCTAACTACATTGATGGGATACGATTAGTAAGTGGGTCATTAGTAAGCTTCCATCGTCGATGGATTAGAATAGACTCAAATCGAAATTGTTTTGTTAGATACGTAGATAGATAGATGGATATTTTAGTAGCTATTATTTAATGATTTGAATTAATTGTATTAATTTTTCCATTTTCCACTTTCACCCATTTTAACAGAACTGGTACTAAACATATTGGGTGATATTGTACCAACTTTCGTAAGGAAGGAAAATAGCGCATTTAAATCAGATAAAAAAATCATATATTTTAAATTTTAAATTTTAATTCTTAATATTTATTTCACAAAAATTTTAAATATTAAAAGTTAATACAGTTCATCACCGGTAGTAAAGTTATTGATTCACTCTGACGATTTCATTACGGTTCGTTCTTCTCGTTGGCTAGCTTCTCATAGTTGACTGTCTTCCATAGTTTTTCACGATTTTTTGTATTTTAAACCTTGAAACTCTAATTTATTGCTTCTTCTCGCGTATGTCATATTTGTGTTATTGATTACTATAATAATGTTCGATTATTATTTCCTGTAGATTCCGATGTTACTTCAACTTAATGTGATAGCCAGTGATGGGCCTAAATGCGTATATCGTGCGTGAGATCTTCACATAATTTGGGTATTAATATTATTTGACCTATATTCCATTTTAGAAAAAATTATTCATTTCTGTTGATAAATTGCAATTCATTTAAGGAGGGACATCACTTTTTCGTTCGTTCATGGTAGATGTTTTTGTGCACAGTGCATAGCAATAAAGTATAATAAAACCGATATTCTTAAAAATTTAAACTCATTTTTCCCGAAACCATGTTTTGAAATGCGGTGGACACGATTCCTCTGTCTGTAATTGATGAATACTTTGAAATTTTTTTCTGATATTGGTAGATATATAATATATATTTTCTTGTCCTGGCGGGAGCCAGTTTTTAATTTAAATCGCATTTTTTTTTACTTAAAAATTTTAAATAAAGTCTTAAAGCTATGCCATTAGCATAACGAAAAATTTCAAAAAAATAATTCTAATAATAATAATAAAAAAATAAAATAAGAACCACAATACGTAAACTTATCCTTATTTTGGATGTTGAAAAGTGATGTCGTCCCTTAACTTAATCTTCAGAACTTTAATGGGGAATTTTATCAAAAATTTTCTTATCAAATGATGGCAAATTATTTTCAAGTAATTAATTAGGAGATTTTATTAAGAAAGTTTCTCAAAAAAAAATCAACCATTTCGGGTTGTTATTCTATTTTGAACAGAAAAATCGAAGAAAAGCTTCGATTTTAAAGAATTTTTCTATTTATTTTTTCGAATAATTAATTCTCTGCAAAATTTTCTTGAGGAATTGAAAATGATGAGTACAGGAAATTAAACCTAACGCTTCGGTAAGCAAATTCTAGAAGAAACTTTTTTAAAAAATTAATCCCCTGATTTTAGGGGGGTCGACATAAACGGGCAATAGAGAAATTGGTAATTTTCTGGAAAATTATTACAATTTACCGGAAAATTTAAAATTTGAAAATGTCGGTAGCGATTTAAATAAGCGGTAACTAGGGAGATTTACCAACACCATAAGGTGAGGGGTCCGCTCACAATCAATATATTTAAAACCCCCTTAAATATTATCATGAATAAATTCAATAAAAATGCTTTGTATGAAATGCTTCAACAAATTTTTTTTTACAGAATTTTTTTAATCTAATGACGCCAAATTATTGCTATAACATATTCAAAGTAAAAATTTTTACTACCGGTAATACCGGTATGATTTTTGTCGTCCGGTATTGTAATTGAAATTTCCCTATTGAAATACAGTAAGCATTTTACAGATTATCAAATAAGCATTTTAATTTCTTGATTTTGGCTTCTTGGGCATTTGATTGCTTTCTGTAATAAAGTCAGATTATTCGAATGGTGATAGCTGTAATTTTGAATTCTTGAGATTTTATTTAATTCCGTTTCGGTTTATTGAGATTATTGGGATATTTTACCGGCGGATTCATGTAAAAAAAAAATAAATCTAATTTTTAATTTATTTTTTTTCGAAGAAAAACGAGTAAAACGAACGCACCGAAGGACTTCTGTATAGCCCTGGAATCCCTGACTAGTTGATAAGTCGCTGAAATCATAGATTTGCTGTGTGTCAAGACTTTAAACGCGTTTTTATCGAAACTACTTTTTTTAAATTGGCGGGCAAGATAACTCAAAAAGTTCTCAACCGATTCTTAAGAAGATTGGCACACGTCTTCTCTATAGTATTAGCTTCTAGTTGAACCTCAAAAATGCCGAAAATTTTTTCAGAAATTACCATTTTTGACCCAAAAACCATCGACAAAAATGGTGAAAAGTCGAATTTCTTTTCTGAGGCGTGCCAATTAACAATTTTTTTACATTTCTGTTTTATTATTAGTTCAACTAGAAGATACATGTGTTATGAACACGCTCAAACCAAAATTTTTTATTTCAGATCGCTGTAACAGAAGCTAAAAGTACCGCCGATTTTGTGCCTTTCGCCGCGAGGGTCTCAGGAGATTAGTTACTACGGCGGCCATTTTGAAAAAAAAAATAATAAAAACCTGATTCTTGTTTTTTAATATATAATGAATAAACATACTGAATTTAAAAACGATTCATTTATTCCTTCCCTTTTCAATAAGCCTCTGAAAAACAGTCAAAATTCAGGCGGTTACATGTATCGCCCCCCTTACGTCAGCTGATTTTTCAATAGTCATCGTGCCCAGTGAAGTGCCCAGACATACATTGAAACGCTCTCCCAAAAATTTCCTACAAAAATAATTCGAAAAGTGTTTCGAAGTGTTGAAATAAAGTGCGATAAAAACGAATTTTCAGCTGATTAAATTTGGTAATGTTTCGTATTGATTTGATTATTCTCTAGCTAATTGCAAAAGGAATTGATTTGTGTCTGATAATTGTCGATGTAACCTCAATATCTGTGAAATGGCGGTCAGTTGGGTGGAGTGGTTCACCCGCAAAGTTTTGCCACAAAATACATAAATATCAGCTCAAATTGCGTTAAATGTTTGATCAAGGCTTCGCAATTCATGAAAATATAGAACTAACTTATTTATAGACTCTGATGTTATTATGGATTGGTAGAATAAATCATACTGAAACAATTTATAGATATATCAGAATCAATAAATAATTTTAGTTCTATATTTTTATGTATTCACCTTTGAGTAGCCTAGATCTAACATTTAAAGCAATTTGAGCTGATATTTATTCATTTTCTGGGCTAATTTTGCGAGTGAACCACTTCACCCAACGATTTTTCAAACGTCCAAAAACAATCATGTTTCAAAAATGGCTATATTTTTCATGTAAATTAGAATTTTGAAATTCTGCAGTAATCGAAAGTTAGGGTATGAGATCCACCAAGGATTAAAACATTCAACTGATCAAAAATTCAATTTGTGTCACATTTATAGGCAAACATAAAAACCCGAGCCACTCCACCCTATCTGACCCTGTTCATTAAAAATTTCAAAGTTAAGCATTTTATATTTTGAAAACCAATACCGAAATACCGGTATTTATTAAATCAAATAACGGTATTTTTGTATTCAAAAAATTACCGGTATTCCGGTATACTGGTATTGTATTCCCTATTAGTAAGTAATGGTACATTAATTTTTCTTTTATTTCAAAAATTAGTTAGTATTCTTATAAAATGTTGCTATGTATTATCATGTTTTTGGTGTAATTTTGTAACATTTTCC
Source organism: Symmerus nobilis (assembly GCA_027564815.1). Taxonomy (NCBI): domain Eukaryota; kingdom Metazoa; phylum Arthropoda; class Insecta; order Diptera; family Mycetophilidae; genus Symmerus; species Symmerus nobilis. Next base: position 5,965 of record JANTOP010012252.1, on the reverse strand, counting down.
ATTTATCTCTAAATAGGAGTATTATTTCAGTGAAAGTTTTTTAGGATATATTTTTAAAGAATTCGTGTTAAAGTGTTTTATGGGGTATGTTTGCAACAAAAATTTATAGTGTAAACTCTTACATTTTTGAAAGTTTTCTCTTTGACTTGTGTCAAAAACTGGATGAAAATTTGCAAGAACAACTTGATATTATGAAATGTGATATTTCTATTTTTTTCCAATTATATTTCAAATATTGTAATTTTATCAAATTTTTTGTATTAATTAAATATAATTTTTATTTCAGACAAGCAGTTTGAATGCAAAATATGTTAGATAATATTATTTTTGTTGATAATAAACTCTTCAAGTGAACATTTTGGTCGAAAATTTGGGGTTTACATTTAATTTGTCACTTTTTACGAGAATTGATTATTTTGATTATTACATTTTTATATTGAGCGAGATTTTACACTGAGGCGAAATATTTGGGAATAGAATGTTTATCTAAATGTAATTTAGATAGATAAACCGGTCTGTAATATTCCTGGTACATTCTTTAACTCCTTTTATTTAAACGATTTTATTTACGATATAGAAACGATATTTTATATAGGACAGATGGATTCATTTAATAGAATCCTTGTTATAGATTAATTAGACTAATTTAGATTTATAAACCAATTGTAAACATCAGTAAGCGACATTAGGTTTCAGTTTGTATGCAAGGTTTCGCCGTATATTGTAGGATTTTGAATCTTCCTTTAACAGTTTTGTTTTGTTCCACCCGATTTCCATATAAACATTTTCGCACGTTTACAGAACAGAGTAATAATACAGGTTTTCTGTATACAAAACCTTTTATTTTTTGCTTTCGTTCGATCTGCAAACGTAATGAATACAAAACAAGTTTGAAGTACAAGACTATACTATTGTACTGTTGTAGGCATGCATTTAAGTATAAATATGTTTTACAGTCTTATCGCTATGCTATTTTCTTCCAAATAAGAAAATTGTTCTTTTTGTAGAATTTTCTTAGTGGGAAGTTCTGAACGTGTGCGTATACGAACTTGTCAATCACGTAGTAGATACTTAGCCAACAATTTATGAATCTTTATATATGGAACATACTGTACGGTAATATTTAAACCTGCATTCGAATTGCTTTGATAGATGTATGCCAAATGAAATGTAGATGTGTATATTATATTATATTTACTGATGGTAATTATATTTTACTCATGAGTACATAAATAAGTATATTGTCATATTTTAATGTTTATTTAACGCACATATTTGATTTACCTGAGTATAATACTTCGAAATACCTGTATTAACTAAGGTGGATCGCGCATATTTTTAATCATCTTATTTTACCGGTGCCGGGTATAGTTTATTTAATCTACGCCAATTTAGTCCAATTACGTACTTAACTCATAATTTCGAAAAAGATTATGATAACAATGAAAGAATGTAATTACAATCTAAAAAGTAAAAGTGAATGATATAAATTACGCCAACTCTCATATGGTAGGCGTAGTAATAGATCCACCTTAATATACACGCATATCGATTACGTAATAATGTACACGGTACAAGAATTTTCAAATCAACATTTCTAAAATTTGAATATTTACATAGAAAAACTTATCCACTCTGAAATGATTCCAAAAATTTCGTAACTAATAATTAATAAAATATCATTTCGCCTATTTTCGGGATATCTGACAAAACGAAAAATAATTAAAAAAAAATAATAGCAGTTGACCTTACCATTCAAATCTATATATGCTAATGAGGCCGGAACACCAGTTTTCCAACGAGGCAACGTTATAAATAGACGATCCTTAAACACTTCCAATCCAACTGGTATCGAATTGCCTGGTATAAATGTCTCACTCATCACAGCTTCCTGTCTGTCTGCATCGGTTGGATACAGAAAATTTATATCTTTCCATTCGTATGCCACTCGCAAGTTATCATTTGCTCGAACCAATGCCAAATATCCAACGATAACAATCAAGATATTATTTTGTAATGAAAACATGTTTAGTTTGTTCGATCAGATCTTTGGTTGACGAGATGATACAAAAGAAAAAAATAACGAATAATAATAAATTTCCCAAATAACAATAAACAATGATGAATTTATAATTCTAATTATCACTTGAGAAGAACAAAATTATTTTAATTGGTCAAATAAAATATAATCACATTTTGTTTGCAGACAAAAAGATTTCTAATCGTTTTTGTCGTTCACTATTATACCTTTACTTTTTTATTATTTGATTATTATTAAAGATACAAGACCTCCAATAAACGTTACAAATAAAAAATGTATTATTTTCGTTTGTTCAATTGTCCGCTAAATATTACGATACGATACTAAAAATAAACCAGATTAGAGGCTAATATTGAGATTTAACAGAGGAAAAAAAAAATTGAATAAATAAATAAATCAATTAAATTGTATGGTAACTTTTACTTTAGATTGCCACCCAAACGAGATGAAGGCCAAACACTTAATTCTTGATTTTACTATGACTAATTAAAAATACTCGGTGAACAAGAAAAAGTCTGTTTTTTAATTATAAAAGCAATTACATGTACTTTCAATTATCAGGATTTATTAATTTTTCTCAGTAAATTATAATAGAATTTACGAGTTATTAACTTTATATTATTACGAAAATTCTAATTTCATATATTTCTGCGCATCAAATGGCTTATCTAAGTGGTCACTTAATTTGAACTAACTACATGACACTTTAAATATAAATAATAATATTATTTATTTCGACTTGTTTTCAATTACAATTAATAATTGAATATAAATCAGGGAAAATTTTCCAATTTAATATTTATTTAATATTTATCATTCGAGATGAAAAAAAATGCCGGAGCGCGTCTCTTTATTCGATGAACCGTTTTTTTCAACAGATCAAATCCAATAACTTTGTACAAATAAAAATCAAAACTTCCATATCACACAGAAATCGACTGATCCGTCATAAATTCCGTACAAAAATGAAGTCAACCTCATAGTTAATAGTCGGCCGAGTTTCTGTACAATAATTTTATTTTATTATTTTATTTTTATTCAGAAAATATTTCGCTTCTCTCGATTCGTTTGTGTTTAGTTTATACTAAAATTATACTCGATTTAATGGATTACGATGGTGTGGTAGAATGGAAAGTTAATACGAAAAATGTTTTTTTTTTTCGAAAATATAAATAATTTGTGTGGAATTGAATTGGTTGGGTTTTACCGTATTATTCCGATTATTGTATTATATCGCTGGTTAAACATTCATTCCACAATATAAAGTGATAAAGTAATAATTTTAAGGTAAGCGTTTCTGGAATAATATGAGACGGTGTTGTTTAACCCTTTCGTAGCTAGTGGGAAGTATACTTTTCACCCTAAGTCACAGCTAAATTATTCAGAAATGCCCGCTCTAATAACATGGCGTTTACTGGAATTATGTTTCTTCAGGCCAGTCCCATTCACCAAATTAATTTCAAAAATTATGTAGTATGAAAGAGCATAAAACTGTAAAATAACACCACACCTAGCTCTCTAGCTCAAATAGGAGACCTCCTAGAGAAATTTAAAAAATCTCAGTTTGCAGTTTTTGTCAAATTTTTGACAACTTTATATAGCTGCAATTAATAAATGAGTTGACATATCTCATTGAAATTTAGTATTTTTCCAGGTCTATAGGAATAGTACACCTGAGAAAAATTTAATGAAAATCTGAGGTAATGAGGTTTAAACCTTTTGATTTAACCTGGAATGACCCAAGACAGAAAAGTTAGCTATTGAATTTGTCTTAAACGTGGATTGCTTGAGACACTAACTTCAAACAATATTTTCATCAAAATAGAAGTATATTAGAGAAAAAAAGCATTTAACCACGATAGGGTTAACAAATATACTATAATATACCCTACAATTAACTAAGAAGGAAGATCCCTCCGGGATCATTTTTGGATATGTTGTAGTTTTTGAAAAAATAAGACATACGTATTTTTTTTTTAGCTGACCAAAATGATATTGAAGGGGTGAAATCCACCCTCAAAGTTGAAGGTGCAAAGTGGTAATTGTGCTGCTTAACATAGAAGATGTGCACCTATCAACACGAAATAAAAGGCAAAATGTTTGTTATGTTGAATAATGAAAATTATATATCCTACTTTCCTACGTTCCTCACTTGGGGGGTAAGCCACCCCTGCACGTAATTTACATTTACCTCTCTTCAATATATCTCATCGAATTCCATCCGATTTTAACTAAACAATTTTAAATTTTATTGTTTTTAAATCTGTAGTTGACAATTTTTTTGGTTTTCCCCTAAACGAAAAATTAGGGCTGAATTATCTTTCAAAGTGAAATATCTGTTTCTAGCACGTAAAATTATTCAAGATGGCGTTAGATGTTAAAGTCATGTATAGGGGAGTGGTTTGCTGGGTCAAGCTGGACCTAGAGAAAATGTTGAAAAAATCGCAGCCAAAAAGCGCAGTTTTTTGCCACAAATGGCATCTGACGGAAAGTTATTCGCATGATTGAAATGGAGTATGGAAAATGCAGCCGCCTGCCGGTAGATGGCACCGATGGTCGAAAAAAAATATTTCTATGAATAATGCAAGGTAGATTGGTGTCTGGTGTCGAAAAAATAAAATTTAACTTTCTCGATAAAACTAATACGCAACTTTCGGTAGCGTGAAATCGGAAAGTAATGTACTACAAAGTCGTTGCCTACCTGATTACCCATCCATTGATGTACAGCACAATATGTAGTTTGATTAACCTTTTCACGGCGGCGGAAAAAAATTTTTGTCCGGGAGAGAAAGTGTAAACCGAAAATTTATTCCAATGATTGCAATTCACGTAGCAATCGACTGCCGTTAGAATTTTTTCGCTAGCCCTCTTAATAAAAAAGTCGATTTTTCAACAAAAAACCCCACCAAACTGTCGAAAACGGTACATTTTGACTTTTGATCGCCGATTGCCGAAAATGTTGTTCGGAGGCAAAAAAGTTTTGTTCTATGAAAGTTGCGTAGATAGTTGCTTTACAATACAAAATGAAAAAACCTTTTTGAATGCCTTTTGGACTAGAAATAGATTTATCAGAAAATCGTGTGTAGGGGAGCAGGAGGGGGGAAACTTGTAAGTGTAGCATTTGGACGCGTTCACACAAAAAAAAAAAAATACAAAAAGTAAATTCAAATTTTCAAATTTTTTTGTCGCTGATTTTTCATTGCATTTTTCAATTATCTATATGAATTATATCGGGCCCATGCAAATCATACGATAATGATAGAAAACCTGTACAATAAGGGTTGGCCGACCAAAGTATAACGTATGTCAATGTTGTTCGGTATGTTAAGGAGGATGTGTCAAAAATCAGTGTTGGTAACCAATCAGTGCTGGGAAACACAAAAGTTCAATACAGAAGCTAGTACGCAGGTAGAGAAGCTGGAATGCAGAATCGATTCTTCTTAGAAAACCAACTGTTCTGAAACTAATGTTTTTGCTTTAAAAATCTCTTTAGCAGAAACCATAAATCTTAAAACATCCAATTTTTTCCTGGTATTAAAGGATAGCATAGCAACACTTTAACATGGGCTTTGTTGAAAAGTTTTTAAAAGTTCTATTTCCCTTAAATTGTTTTTCTCCTCTTTCTTGAAGTCAAGAACGTTTTACACACAAAGGAGCAATATGTTGAACGACATTAAAATTGAAATTCGTCCGGACTTTAAATCGAGATATTTTCGTCAACGTGGTCAGAAATTGGTCAGTGTGAAATAATTTAGTTCGACAATAGTATTGGGAGTATATATTAATTCGTGCGGTTTTCTAAGAGAGGGCGTAACTAGTAATATTTCGCATCGTGTTCATCCGTGAATATATTCATTTGGAAGCTACTGTCATTGCGCATCTTTTTCAATATATGTCATTTGGTTGAAGCGTAAACAACAATTT